>JAUTXW010002694.1:430000-485000 GCA_030620095.1 Kuschelorhynchus macadamiae | reverse complement strand
CGTAGAACACTATTAAATAATGCAGCAAACCACGGACTAAATGAATCTGGTGATTTTTAACCGAACTTAGAAATTCAAATTTATGGATAAAATCCAGAAAAATCAGACATAGATTTTCGTACGTAGAATACGGAAAAAATAATAGCAAGTTAATAAAACAAAAAATAACTTAAGATAAAAATAAAAAACCGATTTCTCGGGTACTCCAAATTTAGCTGCTGCCTGTTTGATTTAAATCGTGATTTTAATTTCAAAAAACCAAGTGGTTTACATGAGTCCAATATTGCCTTCACGACACTAAAAATACAAGTTATATATCAATTTCATATAACAGCAACAGTACCTAATACCCTGCTAGAGAAACATGGGCGACTACTAGTTACTAATTAAACTAGGTTACAGAACAAAGCTGTAAAACCCATGCTGTTAAAAATTTCTGAGGATGAATATTGCTCTCAAATGATTTGAAGAAACACGATTTACAAGAAGTTATTTGTGTTATGAGCAACATATTCTAGTGGCCACAAATAACCGGTCGAGTAATAGTACTTTTTTGTAAGGACACAAATGAAAGAAGGAAGGTAAACTTTTTGCTAAAAAGCAAGCACTTTAGAGACAAGAAATGTGAGACTGGTGAGGACATTTGCCTATACAGCCAGATGAGTTACTGATAGTGAATTCAAAATAATTTTTTCTCTAACGGACCGAATGGGCGTTATTTGTGAATAACACCAAGCACTGATATAGACATATTTTATATTTTTTATCATAGGTTCTTTTCAAACCATATATATTTAAAAAGAAAAGTTGTACAAGGGGACTATTCTTTTTTTGAAAAGAAATATAAATATTAAAAATTGAATTTGAATATTTTCAAATTTTTTTTCTTTTTTTTTTTTCTAGTATTATGATATTTCTGCCAAGTCTAACTACAACTTCGAAAAACCGTTTTTGTGGCTTGCCAGGAAACTTATTGGTGATCCTAATTTAGAATTTGTCGCAATGCCAGCACTTGTTCCTCCAGAAGTACAGATGGATCCCCAGTGGCAACAACAAATTGAAAAAGATCTACAAGAAGCTCAGAATACTGCTCTGCCAGATGATGATGAAGATTTATAATCATTTATTTATTTTCTGTATATAACTTAAATTTTTATAAAGATTTAACATTTCTTTTAAAAACACTTGTTATATTTAATATCAGGCAATATGGGCGCATTAGTTTGTCGTCTCTGTTAATATTATAGTAACTGTCAAATATGAAATAGAACTAACGCAAGGCTGTATTTAAACTGGTTTTGATGCTATTATGTGTGAAAGGAATAATGTTAATATTTTTATAACTGATAACCAGGGATGTATTTAAAATGTGTTAAGTCTGAGCATCATTTTTCTCAAAAGTATGTTTATGTGAAAGTTATGTTGTACCTAGGAGTTAATAATTTGTAACTTAAATATTTTCTTTATAATTTTTGTCACACCTTGACTGTAATAAAAAAAGTTTCATAATTTTTAATTTTATTTATTCTTTTATAGATTGCTGATATAACTCCTCTGTATTTTACTTATGCGTTTTATACAAATATTCTATATTAAAATTAAGTTGTGTATTAAACAAATATTCTATACTAAAATTAAGTTGTGTATGACTTTTAGCAAACTAGGAATGATACAGAAACACATGGTGTGAGGGAGTACGTGTGCAGTATTGGAGAGGTAGTTTCGTGAAGACTGCCATAAGCGGCCAAAATGGTTGAAGCTCTCACTAAATCTAAACTGGTTGGAAGCAACTTTCTTTATTTTTAATTTCGCATTGTAGCTATACACAAGACTTCCTCTATTTTAGCGGCGTAATGTCTAACCGATTTTTGTTCAATAACTTACACACCACAAAACTGTAAATTTCAAGTATGGTAAGGACTTTATTCTGGTCCAAAACTAAGGTGAGTCTATAGACCATTTCTTCTTCATCAGAAGAAGGACCACTCGTAACTTTGATCAATTTGTAGTGCCTTTTTCCATTTCTTTTTTGCAATTTAATCGCGTTGCGAAGTATCGGTTGCTATGGTAGATTTCCTCTTTATTGGACGAACCTTTGCTAGTTAATTTTGGACTGGAGTTTTTATTTGAAAATTATTTGACGCAAAAACATTGTTGGGATCTTTTTCTGTTCTAGGTGCCATCCTGTCTGTAACAAATGAACAATAATATAACAATAACTCTTACTTAAAAATATATTTTCCGAACGGCCAAAATTTGGTGCAACGAAATTCATATTTTATATTAGAGGGAGTTGCAGATTGATCCCAAGCTCTAGTGCATATTGGTGCTAAGCCAAACATTGATAATACCTGCTCTGGATAAGAGATCATTCAGTCATCTGCTCCTGGGTTGAAACATCTTTCAAATGGACCGAAGACTGTCTTATCTAAAGGTTGTAGTTTATTAGATGTGTGGGTGGAAGAATTAGAATTGTGATTCCATTTTTTTTTTCGCAGTAATCAATTGCAGGACCAGATAAATGGGATTGGTGATTGTCCATTATGAAAATGACTTGGTATTCTTTTAAAACACCGAACGTGAGATACAAAATGTTTTAAAACTCTCAAAAAAATATCACTGGTCATCCATCCAAATGAATGGACTAAGCCAGTTGCGCCATACTCTTCTTGAATACCACTTAGTATTCGATGTTTACCGCATTTGTTTTCTTGGAAACACCCACACTGGGGGAAGTACTGCTCTGTTTGGTCCAATAATGCCTACTTGACACTAGTAACCAGCTCTTCTGGTTACTCAAGTAGGCATTATTGTGAAGGGACTTTTCCCGCTTAATGTTGTTTTTTGTTTTTTAACTGTTGTTTTCAGGTCCTCCTCTAACTTGAAATGTCGACCGTTTCTTATGAACGATTAAGATTGTCAACTTAAAAATCCAGGAAACCAGTCCTTTAGAGCTGATGTATTCCAAGAGTCTGCAAATTTGAGGTGTTTTTTTTTTCGGCAAATTCCTAGTCTAATTTGCGTTTAGCCTTTGGTATTAAACATTACATACATTACATATTCAAGTCGATTTCTAAATTCATAGCTAAAAAACTACTTGCCCGATTGACTTCAAATTTTGTTAAAAAATTAAGGGTCATGGGGGCCTAGTGAACTGTTAAAAACATTATCAAAAAGATCTATTCAAATTCAAGATGCAGTGCATGTAAACAAAAGTGATCGTGACTGCAATACGCCTTTCAAGGTTTACTAAAAATTTACTATAATCGGCCACCTTCATTTAAAGGCTTATTGCTCGTCAAACCACTTTTGTTTACTTATACTGCATCTTGAATTTGAATAGACTTTAAAAAGCTGCTTATTCAATTTATCTCAAATTTTGCACAGAACTTATGTATTATGTAAGAATAAACTGATAAAATGTTGGTACAAATCCAAATGCAAAAAAGAATTGTGACATAAAGATGAACTAGTAAAATTTTGATACAAGATGGCGGCCAAATAATTTTACAGATCTTCACGTTTTAGGGTCCCTAGGTGCCAAAAACATGTTTTGTTCTCTGTATAAGTCTGCCGGCCTGTCTGTCTATCCGTCATTTCGCGGCATAGCTAATAAAACTGCTTACCTGAATTTTGGTCAAAAATTAAGAATCGGATGGGGATGGTAAAATTTCAATATGGCGGAACAAGATGCCGTTCTAGTGGAATGTTGAAAAAAATTGTTACTAAAAAACGAATTATCCAATTTACCTTTAATCAATATTCGAAATGCCGAATATACCCGAATTGTCATTGGCGTAGGATTTATTTTATACTGTATGCTTTTAATGGGAGGATATATCCGGATGATAGCTATGTAAATCAGTAGCCTGCATAGAATCAAAATAATATTTACAGGGAATATACCTGCCTACTATAGAGTCACTCTTTACAGCCAATGGCGTACCCTTGCAGACAGGAGCGGAATTTGAGGGAGGAGGCAAAAGCAGCAAATGCATTACCACGGCTTTAAGAGAGAACTTAATTTTTTTTTAGTCTGCTGAATTTTCGTTATTTTTTTTTAGTCGCTAAATATAATTGTTTGTCCCCTTCAGGAAGTCATTCTAAATACGCCACTGCTTGCAGGGGTTTTCAATTCCCATAAGTTTTTGGCCGCTAACTATTTTCTTCTGATTTCTCGGAAACTATACATAGAATCAAAATAATATTTACAGGGAATATACCTGCCTAATAGAGGTACACTTTGCACATGGTGGCGTACCCTTGCAGGGTTTTTTGAATTTTCATAATTTTTTGGCCGCTATTTTTTTCTCGTTTTTCGAAAATCATGCATAGAATCAAAATAATATTTACAGGAAATATATCTGCTATTGCTATTGCTGCACTAGAGTAACACTTTGCACCCAGTGGCATACCCTTGCAGAGCTTTTCAATTTTCATTATTTTTGGCCGTAAGGACGCCCAGAAAGAGTATAGGCCCAGAGTCAATTCCGAGTTTTTATAGAGCGTAGTGAAGAGTCCCTTCTCTTAAAACTCACTAAGAGGAGTACACACTTCCCAGGAGATCTACCACACCCCAGGATAGGCTCCGCTCGAAGAAAAGACATAAATAAGGGAAACATCTTAATGGCACAAATATTTAGTAATCGCAGACGCTCTAGAAACACGGTTGTATCCCGATAATGATGCACACCCAGGTATCATAAAATATCGGATTGTAAAAACAATTAGGAAGTTTCCATTCTTTTTATTTTTTCTATAAAAATAATCCCATAAATCACACGACACTTTGTAAAAAAAATTTTCGTTAACTCTAAATAACAGAGTTTAGCTTCTCAAAGTTCGAAATTTGCGTTCAAGGTCCGTTACGAGCGCGTGACGTCACTATTAACTTCCACCGCGCGGTAGTCTGCGGCACCCGTCCATTTGACTGGGAGACGAGACTCTAGCCACTCTAGTATTCCTGATAGCGGTTGTGTTTTGAATATTATTCTTATATCAGTTGTTAAATCGTAAAGATGCCTAAAATAATCAGTTATTATTTTATAGTTCCTAAATGTACTAGTAGTACATTTAAATCTCCAAATAAACCTTTTTTTTCCCGTTCCTAAGGATGAATAGTTACCAAAGAAATGGTGTAATGTAGCAAAACGGGATGACAAAATGCCACTTTCTTTAAAGAGCTCATTACATTGTTGCGAAGATCATTTTGAGGTAAGTGCTTGAAACATAATTTTTTACCGATTTTGATCAAATCTGTCATACAATACTATCGGCCATAATATTAAATTCTAAATTTATTAAAACTTTTTAATTTAATTATTTTATTATTTTTAACCCCCCGACAAAAGAGGAGCGTTATATGATTGACACTGGCGTCCGCACCCCGCGAAGAGATATCTATAGATTTGGTCACGTTTACATATTTAGATCTGGTTTTTGGTAAGTTGTAGGCACCGCCGCGGCCGCTAAGGTTTCTGTATTAAAGAATGTATGTCCTAACACTGGAACCTGTGGTAGAAGATAGATCAAAATATAAGAGTTCTAACCACACTACACCACAACTTGTTACTTTCTGGACGCGCGTTTCGCTAACCAAGTTAGCATCATCGGCAGACAGGGGCGTGCGGTGAAATTTTAAGAAAGGGAAGCAATTTTTAGAAACTTACCTATTTGTAATGTAATTCGATTCTTCGATCATTTTTTGCAAATTCGTCAATGACGTCATCATAAAAATGTCGATGCTCCGACATATTTTGGAGAAGTTTATTTTCAATGGACAACAGCGATGTATGCGAAAGTCTCTCCTGCCCCGTTGAATTTCTCACGAATTTTTTTTTTTACGTTTAAGTGTTGAAAAATTGCGTTCTACTGATGAACTTGTGGCAGGTATTGTCGATACTAATTCACACAATTTCGACACTTCGGTGTAAGCATCTTTCAGAAAAGTTTTTCCTTTAAATGCATCAAAATTGCAGAGCTCGAGGAAATTCAAATCATTTAAACCGTTAAATCTATAGTTTATTTGTTGCTGAATTTGATCGATTATTTCATAAAAGAGGCGCCTGTATGATGTTTGAACATCTCCCACCTTGTCTGTTCGAAGACGCTTGGCTTGGGGCTCTACATTTAACGTCATCGTTTTCTCCCAAAATAGGTCAAAGTCATCCCTTTTTTGGCTTAACATGGACTTAAAATCATCCACTTTTTTTAGGCAAAAAGCAATATCATTTCTTTTAGTTTGTAATATATTAAAAACATTGTCCTAGAATGAAAATATGTTCAACAAATAATTAAAATCTCGTTTCAAACAGTCCAAAGACCCCCTCGAACTATTTATTGCTTCTGAGTCCCACGTTTCATTATTTTCTGTTATATTCTCAAATAGTTCAATCAATGATTCACGTTTTTTAGATACTGTTAACCCAAGTCTTTCATTATAGTTCCACCTAGTAGGAGCTACTTTGGGCAATCATTTGTGGACAATGGAGTCCAAAGCCTGTGTACGTTTTGTTGACTTGAAAAAAAAAGCAGCCATGCCACCTAAAGTAACGAAAAATACTTTGCACTCTTTAATGTGATTGATGGACTGGGATAAAACTAAATTTAATTTATGAGCAAAACAATGGACAAAAACAGCACTTGGGAAAGTTTCTGGAACTTTAGTTTGCAGACCCCCTAATTGTCCTACCATCACTGCAGCTCCATCATAGCTTTGAGCAACTAATTTTTTCTCTATTAATTTCATTAGTAACGTTATAATCTACGGTATATAATGCATCTGCTGTACGATTTTCGGACACATTCTTAAAACCTACAAATCGCTCTTGAATACTTCCGTCTGTTTTAACGTAGCGTATTACTATAGACAATTGGCTAAAATTAGTGGTATCAGTTGTTTCGTCCAGAATAATAGCAATGAACCGCGCCTCGCTAATCTCCTGCTTAATTCTTTTAAGAATAATGGTTGCAACAGCAGAAATTAAATCATTTTGGATTCGATTCGACGTTCCGCGAAAAACGCTAGACTGCTCTAAATGATTTTTTATCATCATATTTAGCCATTAAACTAAGTAAATCTTGAAAATTTCCTATATTTGAAGAAACCCTTGTTTCGTCATGACCTCTAAATCCCAATTCGTGCTCTCCGAGAAAACAAACAACATCGATAAGTCTTCTTAATATTTGCCTGTTTTTATCGACTAGTTCATTGTGTTGGCGGTGACTAATTTCCAACTGTTTATTAAGGGCGTGTTCAATTCTGGTTTTGCCGAAGACTTTTTCTTTTATGACGGCCTGTAAATGCGCTTTGGACATAATGTGTCTTTACAGCTTTATGGAAATTGTTTAAATCGGAAAAACCATTTTTGTTCCAGAGACCTTTTTCATTTTCAAAAAGTAAACATGGCCAACAAAATAATTTACTTATATATTCACACCCTGTTAGCCATTTAAATTGTTGGTATTGTTTTTCCGGATAAAAATGTCTAATACAGTTTTTCATTTTTGTGGTTAAATTTTTTATAGGCGGTTTTGCCCTTTGGAAATTATTTGAAACTTATCAGCGAAGTTTAATGTTGAAAATCCCTTTATTATTAAGACGCACACCACACATTCACACACGCTCTTCTTACTAAATTCTCCAACATTTTCAACGTTATTACCGACAACCGAAGTTGACGGTATTTGCATATCCACGTCCGTATTATTATAAGAACATACTCCAACGATGGCTTCCGCCACCACTTAAAGCACGCGACTGAAATGCAACAGCCGGTGGAAAGTTCAATAACCTCTGGTTAGATTCACAGGAAATCAAGCATACAGGACTTGGCTGCAGAGAAGCTAGCGGCCCGCATAGGTTCTATTCGATATTCTATTGTGGCTGGGTCGGAGTCAAGGCCGCATTTATTATGGGCTTGATAATTAAGATAATATTTTAGCTTTTTTAGTATAAACTAAATTAATGGTTTCCTATTCCAAAAATTATATTTTAGAAGATGTTTTGTAATTTTTTTTTGGTGAAGCACTGCTTCCCTTGCTTCCATGGACTGCACGCCCCTGTCAGCAGATGATATAAAATCTGATCTTTTGGTTCAAAATATTCACCAAACGCATTTTGATAGCACTTAAAAAAATTAAATTGAACGATTCTTTTACACATCTCGCCATACATTTTTCTACAAAGGTACTATTCGCCAAAACTATTAAGCATATTGCTCATTTTGAATTTTTTTTTACTGTTTCAATTTTCGCATGATAATATGTTTTTCTTTGTTATTTCCTGTATACATCCTGTAAATGTTTGCCCCATGATCCCTTGTAGGAATAGCCTTTATAAATAAATAATTATAACTTTTTCTTCCAGAGTCAGTTTTTATTTTAACGAATATTTTTTACACAACACTCTAAAAATTTTAAGCTACAAAAATATGGCTTTTCTTTTCTTTGATTAAAAAAATATACTTTATTGAATTTAACTCTGTCTACCTCAAAGTATGAACCAACTGAAAAGTAAAAAAACATCGTACCTTTTGTATTAAGTTAACGGCAACTGAACTTCATTAACGTCTATAGTAACTTAGAAAACACGACCATATTTCTCAAAATAGAGTATATTTGTCGTACATAAAGTAATAGTTACAATACAGAGTTCATGGACCTGAAAAAGAGAACTTTACTCTTCAAAAGAATACATATCTTGTCACCCTAGCTAGACTCTAATTTCCTCAACAAGCTCCGCAGTTGTTTTTTTTTTTGTTTAACTTCGCTAAATTTTAGAAATTATAAAATAGGTTATTAGAAAATTAAATTATAATTTGACCCACCCCCTTAATACGTAACAAAAGGTTTCCTTCTATATTTTGTTTTTTAAACTAAATCATGATGATCGTACATAGTTTAGGTTTTTTAACTCAGCTCTATGGTATAAACTATGCCTTCAATTCAATGTTAATTGCACCTAAGTGTTTGTAACGGAAAACTGAAAGCGTTTTAGGTATAATAATACGCACCTCTGAATGGTTAATCACTTCCACCAAAACTAGTTTATAAAAGCAAATCTAATTTAATTTAATACTTAACAGTGTTCTGTGATCTAAGGTATAACTGACAACAGATTTAAAACTAAAACACTAAAATATAAGTATTCTCTGTACTCTACACGGTCGAACAACGCAAGATCGTCACATGCGTTGTCGACGCCAACCGTGTAAACTCGCAGCTCTTACAAATCTATTCCCCAGACTCTTGTGTTAAAATATATTTCTGTGATTTTTTTCATACGTATTTGTGTGTTTTCCTCGAATTTTGGACATATAGTTGCAGATCGTTAAGTTGTTTATTGGAATAAACTTATATATCGTTTGAAGTGCAGGCATGTATTATTTAATGTTCTAATGATACATATATAATGAGAAAATTATGTAGTTCCTTAGGATTAGCATACCAAACTGTTCATTTCAAAAATTCTTAAAAACTTTGGATGTATGTAAATACACAAATAGTCATTAAACTGATGTAAAAGAACTCAAGACGGTATATAGAAATATTTTTATTTTGACTAGTTCAAGCTATACATTTTAAACTCAAGTATTTAAAAAAATATGTTTGGTAGAGTAAGTAAAATATCCTGTGTAGCTGAATATGTTACTTAATATTAAGAAGTATTTCAGTAATTACTTTGACAAATACTGAAACCAGACCCCTGAGACCTTACGTAACACAATTGATAATAAATAAAACACATTTTTTGCAATCATGTAGATTATAATCTTATTTAAATGTACCTAACTAGATATTTTTGTTTTAGTTGATACATGTGAGTGCTGACTAATGAATATACTACAGATAACAAACAACATACATTTCATGATGGAAATTACCAAAAGCACTAATATAACTGAAAATGTTTAACAGTTACCTCAAGCCTACCCCTCATTCAAAAGGAACTTCTAGGCACAAATAAATAAAACAAAAAACCTCCAATTACCATAAAGTATATTTAAGAATCCTACTTTAAGTCTTCTGTGTGAATTTGTATTTTTCTACTGTTCAGCTACTGTATAGAAGAACTTAATGAAATTTTATCACTGACTGCACAAACCTAATTGTGCTTAAAGATATAGCTAATGTGAAAATTTTGATATGTTTGTAACTACATATTAAAACTAAATTAGATTACTGGCATTGGAAATCATATCAATATCATAGTAGAAATAAACCAATACTATGTTTCTGCCAATTGTGTGTTAAACATAAACAGTGCATGGTATATTAATTAATATTAAGAAAATGTTGTTTTTTGTTGTGTATCTGACAATATAGGAGTTTTCCAGTATCAGCTTTTTTTTCTTATTTCTACTATCTGTAGCCTACCTCAAGGCCTCCATCTACGTATATCATTCTAGGAACTTTGTATGTCACACGTTAAGTCTATTATAGGTAAAGAAAATAAGTAAAAATAGGCCGGTTTAAAAAATATACTTTCCATAAGCATTTAGTTAAACTTTATTCCAGTTCTCTGGAGAATTTTGTAAAAAACATTTACACAGTAGAATATACTTTAACTTGGGCAGTAAAATGGTAATTTTTTAAGTAAAAGTGTACATTTCTTAATTAATAGTGAAGTGACAGAATATCATTATTAGGCACACTGGATCCATCATGTGTAAGAAGTTTTTTTTAATGTTGATATTTTTCAAGTCACCCAAAAGCTTCTTTACTTCTGCTGTGCTAAAGTCAGATGTTATCGAAATATAGTCGAATTGAAATAGAGTTGATGCTGTTTGTAAAACCACTGCTTCAGTGTATCTGTGTTGTATTTTAGTGATTAAGGATATCTTATTATAATGATTAGTTTTCCTAACTATTCAGATTTAAGACTAAAAAATTTTTTATTAGACCAACCAAAATTTATTTAAAGTATTATTTTTACTAGTTTTAGAGGAACTATGGAAATTACCTCATTAAAGTAAATTAAATTAAAAATAAATGAAAATAGGTAGGTTAAATTTATTTTACTTTTAAAAAATATCAACAAAAGATTGCATACAGCAATGTTTTTTTGGTACATATCACATTTCTAATTTGTGTCACGATCTGAGGTTGGGAATCCCTGACACTTTAAGAAATCTACACTCAGTACTTATCAGTTTAACTAATGGAATTTGATATCAGGTTTAAGCATTTTCTGGAGTTGAAATTAGTTTTGAGTAGTTAATACTACACTGTACAAAAGTATATCTAATTTAAGAAGTATAAAACTAGGTATCGAAAACATTTTGTTAAAACTGAAAATCATGTCAACTTAAGAATTACCCACCTACCTATCAAATGATAATGAACATAATATTTTCAAGTCTGTTAGTACCTTAAATAATATGTGACAAAATCCCAGGATGTAGTTGAAAGTTTAAAGCCCAGCTTCGAAGGGTACTTAAGGCTGGTAACGGCTAGCCATTTCTTTTTAAATACTGATATGCATTAGAGCTTACACTTAAAGTAATCTTTAATGCATTAATTAATTATATTAAGGTTGATAGTTTTTAGAAATATCAATATGGGATATCTAAGAAAGATTGAAAACAAACTGGTGACCCACAAAAAATAAATACAGCTTAAATAATCAAATGAAAAGAGAAAAAGGCAAGAAAACGTTAATGTAATGATTATAAATAAAACAGATTAAAAACAGAATGTTAAAATGTATTTTTTTGTAACTTTTTAGCTGTTTTTATACAAGTAAAAACTGAGAAGTTAATAGACTTTAATAACTCTAAACAGACAAGTGTTTAAAATAATATTTACTATAGCAAAATCCCCTAATCTGATGACTAAAAGAAAAGATCCTAACTTTTTATTTCGGATGTAAAAAAATCATTATATGCTTTTTTTATGTAATTTTCATGAACAAGAAGGGAACAATTTAGATAAATTGAAAATATATACTAGATGCCTACACACATACTTAAAAAGAGGACATCTGGTTATACTAGGTATGTGAGAATATCAAGTATTTGAACACCTTAGAAAAATGTATGTTACTATTTATACACATTTTAGCTGAATCTTTATCTGCTTTAGTCTACTCAAATTTTCTGTTATCAGGTAAGCCTGATAAAATCCTATCCTCGGTCTCATCTGTAATATTTCTTTTATTTTTTCAAATTATTGGATTTTAAGCAAGTCGGGATCAGATTGCTCTCTGTAGCATCATTAATTTTTCTTTTTATTTTCAAAATGCTTAGCTTAGCATACAACGGCTAAAAATCATTTGATTTAGAAATGTTTAACCAAATATTTACCGTTATTTAAGTTAATTTTGTCATATTTGTGGCAAGCATAAAACCTCTGTACTATGGAAATCAGGGATTTTAGGAAATCTATAAGACCTTATATTACATTTGTCCTTTGTTTTATTGTGGCTGAAGCAATCAGTATCGTCACAAGACATATTGTTCTTGATTCTTATTACCCAAATAAATCTAACAATAAAATTCTTTTCTTTCCAAGGTAAAATTTATTTTGCACAAAAAAAACTTCTTCTTCTTCTTCATTCCTGTTTAGCCTGTTACATAACAGGACTTATTGGCTTTGCTACGAGGCAGTCGCCAGATTGCCCTCCGTCCGGGGCTCAGAGTCGTTAAATCGGCGACCCTCGAAGTCGACCCTGCACCTTGGTCCAGTTTGGAGGCGTTATCGGTAGGATATCCGGATGGCGAGCTCTTCCCGTTCTTTCAAATACTTTAATAATTCCTCTTTAAATTTTTGAAATGCATCTTGGTTTCCACTAGGTGCCCCTTGAGAGTACTACTGATATCACGAGATGACCCTTTCTTTCAAGCTATCCCCTTACCCCTCCCACTCTCGCCACGTAGCGGTCGTTACGCTAATATTCTATGTAGAACTGCGGCAGACGAACGGGATAGAATGCAGGGACAACTAGGCCTCACACGTTCACAGCGTATGCTCCCTTTCTAGCGGGGTCGTAAGTTTCCACCTGAGCGGTTGAGTCTACCGTTTCCCCCCGAAATAAAGCAGCAAAACCGAACACGTGGCACCACTTATGTTAACAACACAGAGGTCTGCATTCGACGAGACGAACCGGAAGACTGCAAAAAAAAAAAAAAAAAAAAAACTTATTTGTTGTCAAACTAGTAACCTAACAATTTTTATTGACGTTTATTTCCAGGGCATACTACACTTTTTTTCGAAAGCTACCTCACATCTAACGTAGATTCGCTGGCTGGTGAGCACACCTTGTTTTTTCCCCACCATGGGTTTTGTTATGTCCTGGTGGTATTTAATAGAGGTGGCCTAAACTGCGATTTTAGTGGAACAGTGACAAGATGTGACTGCTCCAGTTGTGTCACTGTGAAAAATAGCAGTGACTTTTTGGAGCAGTTTTTCTTGTCCGTTCCTCGGGCTATCCGTGCTGCTATACATAAACCTTACAGGTTTATCACGGTCGAGATGTTCACTGCATCAACTCCTATAATATAAACTAGTTTATATCATTTGCTGATGATGCTAACTTGGTTAGCGAAACCCGCGTCCAGAACGTAACAAGTTGTGATGTAGTGTGGTTAGAACTCTTGTATTTTGATCTATAATCGTTACTTTACAATAATTGACTAGATCCTAGAATAAAGTCGTACAGATGGGAGGTGGCAGTTGTTGGGAGGAGAAGACACACCGAGAGGTTAGCTAGGATGGCCACCAAAACGGAACTGGGTCCGCTTCGTCGCTGTCGGTGTTGGTTCCTCGGTCCAGGAAGGTAGTAAAGCGATGCTCACCCTTAGAACAATTAACGCCTATGTGAGGGAAATGGCCTAATGAGTACTAATGTAAGTGCTATAACGTAGTTCTTATTTCTTTTCGCTTATATTACTGTAAACAATGATATATATTTTAAAAATAAAAATTATACAAATAGCTTCATGTTTTTAACTTCGTAGCTTCTTAAGCTAAGTTAAAACTTGCAAAAAAATACTTCTTCCACCAGTGGCGGCTCGTCAGGGTTGGCCTCTGAGGCCGCGCCTCACCCCCAAAATAAAGGAAAAGAGAATTTTTTTATATAACTTTTTATCTATTACCAATTAGAAATATACTTTTTAACAGTTTTACAACATAATAACATTAAAAAAAAAAAACAAAATATAATCCCATAATAAATATTTTAGAAAATAAATTCTGACCACATCAAAAAACCGACCGTGCAATCCGTACAAACCCATTCCTAAAGAAAGTGCTCTCGAATGAGGCGAAATAATTTTAGCTTGGAAAGTTTCGGCTTCTGACCTTTTATCAACGGCCGATGCCGGCGAGACACCTGATTACGACAGAGCGGGATGGCGATTGCCGATGCACGCGTTTTCTATTGCATTCTTGAGGCGATAAATCTGTAGCTTGGATATGCTTTTATTGGTTATTTAAATCACATGACTAGCGACATAATCCAACGGCTTCTTTTTACGTGGTGCGTGCGGCTGAGAAAGAAATAGGAAATAGATTGCGATAATCGCTGATTGAGGGCGTTCTGTCTTTTAAGGTGAATAAATACGCGTGAGTAAGTTTTTGTTTTGTTTTGATTTGGTAAGTTGGACCGTTCCATTTTTTGTATTTGCTTTTTGCTTTTGAAATGAATCCTATTCACGACATTATTGCTTCATTAATTGAAACGCCTTTTTTAAGAAGAAGCGAAACTGAAAAGAATCAGATTTTAGGTAGCCGTCCGACGCCGAAAATTTTAGCAATATTTAACGATAAGAGGCAAGGTAAAAAATATTCAAGAACTTTTCAAATATCTTGGTACGAAACTTATAGGTGGCTATGCGGAAGTATTTATAAAGAAAGCTTATATTGTTGGCCTTGTATTTTATTAGGTTGGGTCAAAAATAATTGGAGTTCAGGGGGCGTATATTCGGATTTAAAAAATTTTTCACGAGCAGTAAAATCGCATGAAAGTTCAAGAGAGCATATTAAAAATTCGGTAGCACTTACAGAAAATGTTCGAAAAAACCGTTTATTATTAAATTATTTAATTGATGTTACTAATACTTTGGGTAAACAGGACTTGGCATTTCGAGGTCATAATGAAACAACAGATTCTTTTAACCGTGGCAATTTTAAGGAAATATTTGCATGCTTAATAAAAAGAAATGCCGAACTTACTGAACATTGTGCTAAATTTAGTAATATTTTTACGGGACAATCTAAGACTATACAAAATGAACTAATTGGTTGCATACATGACTATATTCAAGAATATATAAAAAAAGAAATCAATGACACCGATTGTTGTTTTTTTGGCGTAATTGCGGATGATAGTACTGATATAACAGAAAAATCACAGTGTTCGATAACAGTTAGGTATGTGACGGATCTTTAAAAGAAAGATTTTTAGGATTTTTTGACGTTAGCGATAATAGAACAGCAGAGAGCCTTTTTCATTTAATACAAAACAGCTTAGAGCCTTATGACTTTAAAAATAAATTGGTCGCGCAGTCTTACGATGGGGCTAGTGTTATGGCAGGTGAAATAAATGGGCTTCAAACAAAAGTTAGATCTATTGCTCCTTTAGCTATGTTTACTCATTGTTGCGCCCATAGATTAAATCTAGTTTTACAACAGGGAACAAAACTGATTACCCAAAGTCGTATATTTTTTGCCACTTTATTAGGAATACCAAATTATTTCCACCAATCACCAAAACGGTCTTTTGTGCTTAATCAGATAGTAGGTAAAAGAATTCCGCGAGCTGTAGAAACGCGATGGTATATACGGTCTAAAATTTTAAACTTAGTGGCTAATGAATGGGACAATTTAATTATAGTATTTGAAACTATCATTAATGACTTAAGTTCTGGAACAGAATCTATTAATGGTGCAAAAGGATTTCTAAAGCATTTTAATGATTTCGAATTTTGCCTTTTAACGCATATTTATAAACAAATTTTTAGTTGCACTGATGTACTGTTTCAAATATTACAGTTAAAGCATTTAGATATAAATTACTGCATTTCGCAAATAAACCTTGCCAAGCAACGAATTATTGAATTTAGAAACGAGGACCATTTCAAAGAACTTTTCAATATTGCTAAAAAAGCCACTATTCTGCCAACTAACACACGTCGAGGGCAATGTTCTAGCGACTTTGATATTTTTACCAAATATAAAATATTATATTTCGAAATAATAGATTGTATAATTCTTCAATTAGGGACGCGGTTTGAAAATTTAAATAATTTAAATTTCTTTGCTTTAGTCGATTGCACAAAATATTCGGAATATGTTAAAAGCTTTCCAGACGACTTATTAAATAATTTATTAAAAAATTATCCAAACATTTAGAGATAGATTAAAGAATGAGCTTTCTGTATTGTATAGGGATGAACAATTTTCAAATTTAGATGTCGAAAAAAGTCTAGCTTTGTTATTTAAAGATTTTAAAGCAATTTTTGCGTAAGCATATAAGCTTTTTAATTTAGTTTTAACTATTCCCGCAACAAGTGTATCGGCCGAACGAAATTTTTCATGTCTTAAACGGATCAAAACCTACCTAAGAAACACAATGACACAAGAACGGCTTTCGGGTTTAGCAATGATGTCAATAGAGCAGGAATTACTGTCAGAACTTAGTGAAGACCAAAACTTTTACGACCAAATTATAGATAAATTTGCAACCTTAAAAGACAGACGTATAGATTTAATGTACAAAAAGTAGTTTTTTTATCTTATTTCATACAACTATTTATTTTAAGTTTTAATAAACTAAATTATGTTTTTATTATTGCAATCACCGCTATATTTTAGTGATAGGTGTACATATTTTACTTGTTTTGTTTACTTTTTATTTACTTTTTTTAGAGTTTATTTTTTTAGTTTTTAATGGTTTAGTAGGGCTATTGGCGATGACCTCCATTAAAAAAAAAGGTCAACGCGTCGCAGAATAATACCTCATGGGTGACGTGGAAATTTATTCACATTTAAACAAAATTAATCTCATGTAGCCTCACCCTTCAATATACTCACGAGCCGCCACTGTCTTCCACAAACAATTTCGAGAATACCAAAGTACACGTGTATAAAATCCGGTACCCTCGGGAGATAGAATAAAGATGTAAATAAAAACAAAAGATATACATCAAATAGTAAATATTAAAGTTACAAAAATACCTATCAATCAAATAAATACAGGGCGACAGCAATACAAGTTTTTGTTTATATGTATCTGCTCCTGCAACAAGATAAAATTATCATATTGATCCACATATAACCAGTACACAAGACAATATTAAACATTTCATTTCATCAAAATATAATCGTCAAACCTTTTAGTCCTTGATACGCTTATTCTATTAAGCCTTGAAGTATGCTTCTGCACGCCTTGTTTTCTTTTACTATCCTTATCCCAGCTGTCAGGGGTTTCTTCCCCAACGTTAATCACATCTTGGACTGTAGCCGTGGAGACTGCTGACCATTCTCTAGTTTTGTCCCTGCTAGAAGGCATATAAATATCTATAATCCTAGAAAAATATGATTTAGATGAATTATGATACACATCAATAGAGTCTTTTGATGTGACTTTTAGATGTATTTTGCCTCTCCCACCTCTTCGCTAGTGCATATTTTCCCCTAAACTACACTTGCACAGTCAGTGTACCAAAACTACATTGGCCCTAACAGTCGAAATCTCGACAGATTGGAATGCATTGAATCCGTCGCTGGCCCGACACTTTAAGTACGGCATTCGCAGGTTACGCTACTGGGTGGAAATTCTTTAAACAGGCCTGCTGTGCTGTGTTGTGTGGCCATTTGCTTATCATATGTAGGATAATTTAGTTTAGTTAGTTATTTTTATTTTGAATAATGGAGAGTAAATATTGAAAACAAGTCCTATCCGTACTGCCTAGTACTAAGTATATGAAAGACCAGATAAAAAATATATATATATATATATATATATATATATATATATATATATATATATATATATATATATATATATATATATATATATATATATATATATATATATATATATATATATATATATATATATATATATATATATATATATATATATATATATATATATATGTATATAATCTAGATTTGTTTTGAAAAGGTAAGCTTTTAGAGGCACAAATTTCTTGCCTACATAATTTCAACTTTTAATTCGGGATTGTATAAAGAGTGTTTTGAATTCCCTATGAGTCCAGGAAGAAAAGATGAATTACTCTTCTATCAGGTACTTAATAATAATTTATACAACTTATATTTAGAAAACGTCTAAATTAAAGCAATTGTTACAATACATGAAACAAATTTGCTAGAATTACTTCATAGCAATACTTCAAAAAATTCAAAGATCATTTACGTACATTTATGTATGATGGACATATAGGTTCAATATATATATTGCATTCCCAAAAGCCATCTTCCAAGGAGTTAACCACAGGTAGAATTATGGTGTACAGATTTTCAACTGTGTGTTACCCCTCGATTTCTTCAGTTTATTGTGGCAATTAAACATATACATTTCCAACTAATTTTGGTAGGTACATTTCAATGTATACAATATTCAAACCTTTGTAAAGTTAATCGATATGTTGGTGATATATCAAAATTTCAAATAGTGATTCTTCAGGAAACTTGCGAGTTACTCAATAGTCTTTGCAGTTTTCACATCTTATAGGTTTTTCCAGTAATGGTGTTAATTTTTTTCACAAACTTTGTCTACATCATATTCAGTCTTTTCTGAATTGATTGTATGTTAGTTCAAATAATAACTCATTTCATGATTTTGTAATGAATTGACAGTAGGAAGTATTTTTGTAATGGAACTAAGAGCAGTGGTTTCTTCTATGGTTTGTTTTTTACTGTTAGTTCTAAAATGTATTGTAGTAGAAGAAACCTCTGTCCATTACAAAAATATGTCATCAGGTCAATTCATTGCTACAGGTTCAAATAACGCAGTTTTTTATTCTATTTGTATTTTTTGTCAGCTAACGAATCCCAATTGCAAAATGTTGAATTCAGTCTTTGATCTGCAATAGAATCAACCATGCCCAGATACTGATTTGAGGTGGGTTTTTAAAACCAGTGATTCAGAAACATCAGGTACATTTAGATCTGAGGATATTAAATAAAACCTTCATGGTCCTAAATTACAAGCAGGACCATCAGGAGCATCTCAAGGCAGATCATTATATCTTAAAAGAAGAACTGGAAGAAGTAACAGAAAAACTGAAAATATTTATCAGCTTTGACAATAAGATTTTGTGTATTTGATAATAAAGCTTATTTTGATTTTTTAAATCTCCAGTACTTAGTTTTTTAATGAAATTTGTAATGTGGCAAGTGTTCGTTTAAAAACATCTTTTAAATAACATTGGTTTCGTAATTGATGTATTTCATATGTATATAGTATAAATACACATGTACATATTATTGAACCTTGTTAACAAACGGCCGCGAAGCCCGTTTGTTACTATGGCTCTCACACTCGGAACGGAAACCTGGTGTGGGTCGTGTCATTTCAGAAGACCGCGTTTTTGACCTTTCGGTGTGTATATTTCAGAAACTATTAAAGATAGGGCGGTGAGTTTGACATGTGTTTTTAGAGAAAACGTAGATCTACACGATTCGTTTGCAGATTTTTCTGTATTACATTTGGTACCGGAGATGTGGTACTGCAAAGTCGACCAAAAAATTCAACTTCGATGTAACACGGTTCAGGTCGCAATTTTTGATTTTTTTTGTCGAAACTTTCTAAAACGATGGTTCTTCGAGTCCTACAGAGCCCCATTGTTTTTGGTTGAGCTTTGAACCCTTTTCGTGATTCTACGATTTTTTTTTTGTTCGAAAAAAGGGTGTTTTGGGGCGCTTATAGCTCGAACTCCTCTCGTCCTAGCGAAATTTTGCAAGAAACATTTTTCATTAGAAATATAGAGGAGAGCAAAAACCTGGATGCATCTCTGTCGGAAAAATGATAGAAAAGTAGAAATTTTTAAGAAAAACTGAAGTTTTTTCGAAAAAAACATTTTTTTTTCATACATTTTGTTTTTTATAGAAAAAAGCAGGCGCCCTGTTGGAAAACTGATTACGGCATCGAAAAGTGCTCAAAAATATACACAACATGGAATATCTGTGAAGACTTCTAAGTATGTACAGGGGATGCAATTACTAGATAAAATTTGTAGTTTCCCAAAAATGGATACATTTGTCCATATTACCCTGTATTACACGAAAGCTAAATACACTTAGGGCGTGGGTATTTTTTTACGAAACTTTGTGAACCATGAAAGATTGTGACCAAATTTCAAAATTTTAGCGTACACGGTTAAATTGCTGCGATTTTTCAAAGTTGAAACTTTCAAGTCCAAATTTAACCTCACTGTAAACAGTAATCGGAATTATTAAGGATAGAGCGTTTATTTGGGTACAAAAACCTCTATAATATTTTCTTCTAGCTACTGAGGAAATAGGTGAAAATTCGATTTAAATTTAAAAAAGTGCACGCTTTTTGACTGAATTTCTAGGTTTCTCTGAGATGATGAAAAATTTAAAAACATCCATTCATCTTTGACACTCGTCGCTGTCAGAATTGTAATTGAATAAATATTTAAGTAAAAATTATTTAATTTTAGAGACTCAAAAAGGATTTTTTGGGTATTTTTAAACTTGGCAGCATACAATTTGAATGATTTCAAGTAGGTAGCTACAATTTGAAGGATAATACTTTCCCCAATTTTAAAAAAATATCTTTAAGAAAATTAGCTGTCATTCTCAATTGCATGCATAACATCGATATTCGTTTAATAAACGTGTTATTCGATTATCGTTTTAGGATCAGTTAGAGCAGCAAAATACTTGCATCTAATTGAATACGAGATAGATCTTCGAATACTAAACGACTAGAATTAGCAATAAACACATTTGTTTGTGTCCATAATAGTCAAAGTAAACATGAGGGGTGAAGGGAAACTTCACCACTGGTTTCCCAGATTGTACGATAAATGTAGGGTTCAAACATATTTAATTTGTTTTAAAACAAATTCTGCTTAAAATTTTGGCATGGTAAAAATAAACGTTGCATAATATGTCCATTTTTAAAAGATGAATATATTTTGTCTACAAACAATACAAAAAGTCTTTTGTTATAATGTAATTTAATTTTGTCTTGCATTAGCAATATTATCAACATTTATACCCAACCGGCAACATCCCAATTTCTGAAGTTTACGGTTTAACCTTTTAGTCTTAGTTTGACATTTAAATTTGATTTGAATAGCTTTGTTATTCAGTGACGCTATGTTTCAAATTTGTTGTTGACTTGGGTTTTGTTGTGTAAAAACTTAAGGGACTTTTTTCTGAACATTAACATGCCTAAAAAGTGTAACGTGTGTGGGATTTACTCTTCTAAAAGTGAAAAATCGAGATCGTTTCACCGTAAGTACCAAATATAACCTAGATTATGTCAGAACATTGGCGTACATTCGTTAGTAGATGGTTAATGGTATCCAAATAAATAAAACAATTCCTATCATTTCTTTTTCAAATACTTATTCTGATTGTAATTGAGATGCATATTATAGATTTATTTATGAACATGCCATATAAATATACACATATCGATTGATTTCCTTAAGTTCAACATACGAAAAATTTGGTTTAGGATTCTGTTTATATCTAATTTATTATCCGTTATGCGTTCTACAAGATTCAGTTTATTCGTCAGATAAGGCTGTAGCTGTATATTTTTTATTAATTGGATGTAATTTTTAGCTTTTGAAAATGTTTTACCGGTTTTCGAAGGAAAAGTTTATAAAAACATTTATATTCTAAGGGATTTAATTTTTCTTTATTCAGGGTGTAACACGTTAATTAGTTTTTGGTCAATTGCATTATTTTGATAACGCATAGTATGTGGGAGATATCGAATATTTTATTTGTATTTCGTTTTATATAAAGTAATGTGATTTCACGCATATTTTGGCACAGAAAAACTGCTTCTGAAAATTAAACTCTGGGTTCGAATTGTTTTCTCAAGTGAGTTATTATTTACCAGATATTTACTATAAACAAACTTCTGTGTCACTTTTTTATTTTATATTCTAGCGTAAGATTTTGAAATAAAATATTCGATATGCATTCATGGTTTTGTAAACAGCACACGTTCGGTTTTGAGATATTTAAGTCTTAAAATAAAAATATGCAAGTCGGTTAGCTCGGAAATGATTGTACGTAATCATACTTTATTAAATTATATTGAATATTTATGTACTTTTAGGAGGAAACTTTTAGAGAAGCCTGAAACCCCAATGATTGGAATACACACGGCTGATACAGATACTCTAAGCTGCAGCTCTTCTAGAACATTAACAGCATCTTCTCAGTCTCTAACTGCCACTGATGGGGTTGAATTAATGTACACGTCAACCAGTATTCACCATCAAACGTATGTATTTTATAATTATATTTTGAATACGTTCGGGGCGATCATAATACTGAGAGTTATTTAAGATTAATAATATTTAACGGTAGAAATGTTGCACTATTACCTAAATAACGGAAATACTAAATACTATAAATAATTAGTTTTGTTTAAGTGATTAAATTAAATTTAAATTTTTTCTTTATTGTTTCAAGGTTTTACAGTTTGGTCGTGCTCGATCTTCTGTCAGTCTCTCAAGAAATTATCTCAGAAACCATTTGACATAGAAAGTAAAATTTTGCATAGTTATGCATTCTTTTAATCGTCATATTTTGCAGTATTTGCTCAAAAAAGTGCGTCAAAACAGGCAAATATTGGTAGTTAAAGTTTCTTAGGTCTGGTGCCTATTTTGAATCTTTATTTCAAGATTCAACAACTATAAATTAAGTATAGTTAATGATATAATAAACGGTTATTTCAGAATTTTAAAGTTATAATAATGTGTATTATGTGTTATTGAATAGTTATATAAAATAAATGGCCCGTTTAAAGAAAATCAACTTGTAGCCAAATTCATATTGGGTTTTAAAATAAAAAATTTAAATTAAACTAATTTGTGGCATTAAATTTTAGGTAGTTGGAGATTTTACCCACCCATTTTTCATCATCATTTACAGGAATTGATATTGACGAATTACTATTTGATACACCTTCACCATTTAAGGAAGAAGAAGATTTTATTTATGGCTATATTTATATTGTAATTAGTAATACTTTTTAGTAATAACAGTAGTTGTAGATATTCATAAATACGTACATAATCATACTATAATAAATCATTATATTGAATATTTACATACTTTAGGAGGAAAACTTTTAGTATCTAACCACTTTTTCTTTTGTTTATAGAAGTTATTGCTGCAATATTAAAATTCACGGTTCAGTTCAGATCAGCTAGACAACTATTAAATACTTTAAAATTTATGGTGGATTTATGAGATATTTTATGTAGAAGCGATAAGTGTAAATTAAACAAAGCATAAATATACTTAAGAATGGTTTGACAAATGCCTTAAGTCTAGAGTTCTTAAGAGTATTTGGCTTTATGACTTATTTAAAAAATGTACTTAAAGATCTCTTAAGATAAAGCCTTTTTAGCTTTAAGACGTAAAACCTCCTTCTTTAAACTTAATAGGTTAGGGTCATTGTTTACAAAAGTAGTGAAAATTCGCAAGTGCCGAGAATTCTTTATTCATCGCAAAAGTTAACAAACTTTTTGAATAATAAATGGAGTATTATTAATAATTGGACCTTTCTTCACATCTGGAGATAGATATTTTTGCAAAATAGTGATTTTCAAATCTAGAAAATTGAACTTTTACACATAACATCTTGGCTGTGCAAAAACAAAACAATAATCAAATTCAATTTGTATTGTGGTTATTACAAAAGTTAAAAACAGTTAATTGGAATTCCATTAAATTTGTATTATTCAGGGACTAATCAACACTTTAATCAAAATGGTGACCATATGTGGTAAATGCAAAAATCCATCAATGATGAAAAGAAGGTCGACTGTGATGGATGCAAGGTCAGTATCCACAATTCATGTACTGACTTAACTGCATCTGAAATAAGAGTTTTAGAGCTTAAAACTAAGCGTGTTCTCAAATTTATCTGTGATTCTTGTCTAGAAGGAATGCGCTTAATTCCGATTCTCAAGTAAAATTTGGAAGTTTTGGAGAAAAAATTTGAGACCCTTATGAATGACATAAACAAGGCTTGATGCATCTCGAAGTTGTCTAGCTGGCCAGACTGACAATGAAATTCAAAATAATATCCAAATAGAATCCAGCATTAGAAACAATATTTCGAATAAAGATGTAATGCAAAAGATCTTTGAAAGGCAGAAAAGGATGACTAATGTCATGATATTTAATTTAGTAGAAGAAACACAAACATCTGATGTCACAGCTATTGAGCAAATCTTCAGTGAAATAAGCAACAATCCTCCAACTATAATTAAAGCAGTCAGGGTTGGTAGAGAGAATAAAAATAACAGAAGAGCTTTAAAGGTCACACTCGACAGTTCACAAGAAGTACAGCATTTAATTGCGAATAAAAGGAAACTGGATAGAGCGAGACGCATATATATAAGCATGGATTTAACATCAAAACAGCAAGAGGAATATTAGGGGATCAAAGAGGAATTGGTGCGGCGTAGGGATAGTGGTGAAGCGGATTTGGTAATAAAGTACAACAATGGGTTACCAAAAATTATTAAAAAAAACTAAATGTGTGTGAAAATTTTACTAAAACGAATAATTTGTATCTAGACATTGTTTATACCAATATTCAGAGTTTGATTCCACATAAAGATGATTTAGTTTATAATATAGTAAAAAAATTATATTACTGAGTGAGACTCGTACAACTCAGGATTTTTTGGATTTTGAATGTATACTTGATAATTATAATCTAATAAGATCTAATTCTGAAAATCGCCACACTGGTGGTGTTGCTATGTAATTAATTAGGGGATTAACATATTGAAATGTAAAATATCATGTTTTGCCGGGAAATTATTGGTGTGTGGTTGTTGATGTTAAAATTGGTGGCAGGTTAATTTCTATAGGTGTTGTATGCCATTCTCCTAACTCGAGCCATTCAATTTTTTTTTTAATGATCTTGAAGCTTTTTGTGAAGACCTATTAAGAAATGAGAATGTTTTGCTGGTCGGAGACTTTAATTTAAAATTTTTATCTGATAATTTTTATGTAAATAAATTAAAGCGTTTTATAAACATATTAGATCAAAATAAAAAAGAGTTCTAACCACACTACACCACAACTTGTTACGTTCTGGATGCGCGTTTCGCTAACCAAGTTAGCATCATCAGCAGATGATATAAACTGTTATATATAAATATATATATAAATTGTTAGGACTAAACATATTAGGTTTAAGACAGTGGATAGCTGATCCAACACGCTGCACCCCACAAAGCAGCACCCTTATAGACCTGGCAATTGGAAATTTTGATATTATGTGGAAAGTACATGAAAACATAAAAATTACTGACCATTCTGTAATTTCTTTCAAAATTCCAAATAAAAATATTTGTAGTACAGTAATAAATAAAAAACAATTTCGAAACCTCTCAAACAACACATTTGAAATGATGAATTATAATATTTTAACTGTCGATTGGACAAGTGTAATAAACTCAGTCAATATAAATTTTATTATCTCTACTATTGTTCTTAAATGCACTGAAATAAGTGATACAGTAGCACCAATTAAAATTATGCCCGTTCGAGCAAATGACCTACCATGGTATGACAGATTTAAAAAGAGCAAGCGAGAGATAGAATGAGGCATATTTAGACTTTAAAAGAAATATATCTTACGACAAAGTTGTTAAATGGGAAGAGTATAAGCGATGTCGAAATCATTTTGTGACACTTTCTAAACAAAAAAAAGACCGTTATTATTATAATAAAATAGACCTAAATCGCAACAATAGTTAACTAATGTGGAAAACTTTAAAAATATTGGTTAATGATGATGGTAAAGGATTTGGTCATACTTGTATACATTTTGAATCTCAGAATAACTTTAAACTTGTAAATGGGGATATTAACATTGCAAATGCATTTAACCATTTCTTTGCTGAGAATATTATTGATATACGTGGGACCATTTCCGTAGCTGAAAAGTGGTCTGATAGTAATCTCCCGAAAATACAAACAACTCTGGAAACTTCGTCCCATAAACACCCTTCCAGCTCTTGAAAAAATCATAGAAATAGCTATTCACAAACAGGTGACAGATTATTTCAAACAAACGGTTTACAAACCAATCTGGCTTTAGAAAACATCATTCTTGTGAGTGCGCCTTACAACTTACAATGGCTACATGGAGTAAATTAATTGATAATGATAAATTTGTAGTAGCAATATCCTTGGATTTTAAACGTGCATTCGAAACAATTGATCATGAAATATTATCCAAACTTCAGTATTATGGCATTAAGGGTGGAGTTCTTAAATGGTTTGCAATGTACCTAAAAAATAGAAAAAAATTACAAAAATTAATCAGAGTTTTTCTGAGAAAATTCACATTCATTATAGAGTTGCGCAAGGGAGCGATTTAGGACCCTTGCTTTTCATTATGTATCTGAATGATTTAAGTCATTTCATTGAACCTGATTTTTTAAATTTATATGCGGACGATTTTCTAATTCCTTGTAGCCATAAGAATCTTTAGACTGCTGTCACCAATATAAATAAAGAACTATTAAAAGTAGAAAAATATTTAAATGTAAATGAATTAAAATTAAATATAAATAAGACTGAGGCAATGATTTTAACAACAAAGTATAAATATTCAACTATAAACAATGATGATATATGGATCTCAGCTAGAGCTGGTGAGAGAAGTTAAATATTTGGGTTTTTTTATAGACAATGTTTTATCATTTAGAACTCACTTTCATTACATTCATAAATAAATTTCAAAGAAATTATTCTTTTTTTCAAGGGTAGCAAAACATTTCAGCATAAATTCCAGGATTATGGTATATAATTTATTTATTTGTTCAACAAATACACTACAGAATACAAATATTGATTTGGTAAGAGTTTCTTGACCTTCCTTTTATATTGTTAATATATATAATTTTCTTGGGTATAGGTCCGAAAAAAGAAAGTAATTCTGACTGAGGTTTTGGTAGTGTCACATATATTGTCAATTTTAAAAATATATAATATATAATATAAATATATATATATATATATATATATATATATATATATATATATATATATATATATACATACAATGCTCAATTTTATTAGTGTCTTGCCATTAAGGACAAATGACTCAAGCAAAATAAATCATACTCAGAAAAAGATGAATTAAAATTACCAACCATACGATCAACGAAGGCACTTTGACCGTAGTTGGTTCTGTGTGTGCGCTTATAAAATAGTTGAAATTGGCTGGTCCGCCTGCTGGGAATATGAAAAAGTACCAAACCCAACAAAATATCACAGTCTATAAAACCATTTACAAGTTTGTGCAGAAATAATAAAAGAGCCTTGTTTCTTAGGGTATGTTTTGGCAGGTAAAACGAAATTTATACAATCAATATTTCACAAATTTGTTTTGCACTTTTTCAAGTCTATTTTTGTGGCAAATATACAGAGCATTATTCAAGTATACTATGGACAAGGCAGTTATATGAACAAATGAGTGCCCTCGTAACCTAAAGGATTTAAGAACAATATATACTATAATACAGCCGCATTTTGATATTTTCCCAGTTTGCTTTTTCTTTTTGATAATAATAGTAGGGCACCACTGCAAAAATTACAAAACAGGGGTATGCGTATTGTACTGGCGTGCAATCAATATACACCTATCAGACTTATGTTCTCCTGTTTGGAATGGATGTCGGTTGAAAAAAGAATTAAGTTTTTTACAGTCATGATTTGTAATTTTTTTTCGTTGTATTAGGCTTGGCCTAGCTTGCAAATAAATAAATAAATTCTGAACTTAAGAAGATTTATGAAAAGGTTTTCTCAGTATTCTAGAGACCTTCGTGAAATTTAAATTGTTTCTTGGACAATATGTTAATGAAGTCTATTATTCTTGTATTATTTGGCATAAGATAAAAAACCGTTTATAATATTTTTTATTTTACTTCTTAATGTGCAATTTGACTTTAAGTTCATACAAAATAAGTAAAGCTTTCTTTACAGTTTTCCACAACACCAGTTATCACAAAAATGTAATTTAGAAACATGGTATGCAGTATGAAATGATCATAAAAACACGATAAAATACTAGGTTTTCAATTTAAAAAATAATTTTACTTCATAAAATCGCCATGTATACTAAGAATATTTCCAGAAAATTTTGTTAGAAAAGCCGGATTCCCTTTAGCATATTACTTTTTTGTAATCTATTTATTTATTATTGATATTTTAAAGTTTTAAGTTTACCTCCCTCGCATTATTATCTTATTTTCTGTTCTCCAATGTGTTTCAATTAAACATTGTAAAGCTTTTTTTATTATTATTTTTATTGCATTTGAACACTTACTTGTAATATTATCAAAACCTTGTATATTGTATTTATACTATTTTAATAACCAATATCTGTATGAATACCATGTTACTAAGGCTGAAAATATATACTAAAATAAACATGTTTTTATTTGATTATAGGTTTTCCGTACTTAAAAAAAATAAAATGAACCATTTTTTAAGTGCAAATAAAAGAAATATCCATATTTATAATTTTCTTTTAATACCTAACCAGTTCAAGTAACTTCGTAATATTTGACTAGTAATATAGTCCGAAATATATCAAATTGATTGATTTTAATAAGGTTATAAATATTAAAGTAAAATTTGCTTATGCAATTTTGTATTAATATTATTATTGTATTTTATATTCGAAGAGATAGATGCATTTTTTAGTATATAGTCCGGTATGTTTATAGATGTTGTGAGATTTTCTAGGATACGGGCATAGAGTTTCTAATTTTTTTGTGCTAGTATATGTTTAACATAGGAAATGTAATGAAGTTCAGTACTAAACTGTTCGGAAAAGTAATAATGTGTATTTTTTTACAGGGTCAGTAGGTAGGACATCTTTTTAGAAATTATGCTTTTTCTTAATGAAACTTCGGTACAAGACATTAACTATTGAAGCATTTTGCTTTCGCAGCTGCGAGTTTTTCAATTTTCTTTTTACCGATATTTTTTTAAGATTTAAACATTAGCATTATAAGTTATAGGTAATAGGTAGGATTTAATTGATGAATTTTTTATCCCCGTCATAGTATAGCATATACTGTTATACAGGGATAGACATTTTCTTTCTTTAGAAATTCTAGTTTAAAAGCTGTAATTTTTATCCTAGTGAAATAATAGTAGTGTTTGATTGATTGATTGAATTTTTGTCCCCGTCATAAGTATAGCATATATTGTTACACAGGGGCAGTAGGACATTTTCTTTCATTAGAAATACTAGTTTAAAAGCTGTATTTTTTTCCTAGTGAATTATTTCGGTATGTAATATGGATTGAAGAGATTTGCATAATAAATTTAGTTTTTGCAGCCATGCAATTTTTAATTTTTTTTTCTTTACCTGAACTTTTAAAGTTTTCGATAATAGATAGGATATTTCTTGTAACTTCTACGGGTATAATTTATTACAAAAATATTTTATTAGCTATTAAAGCATGGGTTTACCTAGTGGCTCCTTAAAATTTTTATATACGGTTTTCACAGATTTAAGTAACTATTAGTGGAGTTTTTTTGCTTTTAATATTTTGAGAGCTTCAAAAAAATCTATATTCTCCTTGTGGCTTTTGAACTGCTTAAAAATTTTAAATATCATTTTCACAGATCCATGTGACTTTTAGTGGTAATTTTTAAAAATATTTTGACAGTCCTTAAAAAAATTCCCCCGGATTTTTAAATTTTCTAAAAACAGTTTTCACAGTTTTTTTCAATTTTTTTATAATGTAATTTAATAAAATGAAAATTCGATCTTTGTCAAAAAAAAATCGTTGTTTTGTTATAAACCTATTAAAAAAAAATTATGTCGATTATACGATTCCATGTTAGTCCAAAGTTATTAAAAGAGCAATTGTTTTGAAAAAAAATATTTTGACATTTGTCAAAATATTTTTTTGAATTTTGAAGTATTTAAATACGGTTTTTACAGTTCCATGTAACTTTTAAGGGCGTTATTAAAAAAACCATGCTAAGTTGTAAAAAAAACGTTTTTCCCCACAACTTCTAAACTACTTAAAATAATTAAAAACGTTTTTCATAGTTCCATGTAGCTTCCTGAGGCCAATTTATTAAAATAAAATATTTTGACAGCTGTCAAAAAATGTTTTTGTTTTCCTTATCTTTTGAATTGCTTAAAATTTTAAAATACAGTTTTTACAGTTCCATGTAGCTTTTAAAGGTTTAATTAAAAAAAATATTTTAAGACCTGTCAAAAAGCTTGTTCGAGTTTTTTCTTTTACCTTTTCAACTGCTTACGATTTTTAAATATACTTTTTATTGTTCCTTGTAACTTTTAGTCTCACAATTTTGACAACTGTCAAAACAAATTTTGTCGTTCTGGCTTCTGAATTTTTTAAAATTTGTAGATGTGGTTTTTTATAATTTGAATTTATATCAGAACAATATTTTGCCGGCTTTTACGTATGAAATATATTTTTGAATTACGTGCTCATATTTTTGAATTTACAAAATGACTGTACAATATATGTAGCCGCGTTTTATGTATAGAATGTTTAACAAATGTTAACAATTCTTTTCGGACAACGTATTTCGGAAAATATTACAGATAGGGCTATTAATTTGCCTGCATTTTTGTAGGAGACGTGTTTCCAAGAGACCAGTTTGAAAATTTTTCTGTATCACATTTGGTACCGGATATGTGGTACCGAAAAGTCGACCAAATTGCCTTGTACAGCAGGGTTTTCGTTAAATTTTCTCGACTGTCTTCATTGGTAAATGTATCAAATCGATTTATTTGTGATCGGCAAGAATGGGTTCCTTCTTGCCATGGACTTATATTATACAATTTCAATTTCAATTTATTTATTCATGTCAAATACATTAAAATGTTTAACTTAAACTTACCAATCTTAGTGTCATACACTTCAAATATTTTCAAAACAACTGGCAGTAGGGAGATAGGCCTATAGTTTTCTGGTATTTCAGTGTTGCCTTTTTTAAACATTGGTGCAACAATAGCTTTTTTTAATCTTGAAGGAAAGGTGTTATTTCTAAAACAAATGTTTATTAATTTAGTCAAGGGTGATAATATATTTTTAACTGATTTTATAACTTTAACGTTAAATCCAAATAAATCTTTGCTATTTTTATTTTTTAATGTGGCAATGACTTCCCGGCTTCATTAAATGAGACTTCTGTAAAAGAAAAGGGGTTCACAGGGGGAACTAATAATTTCATTTTATCCAATGGGTCTACCTCCACTTTCGGAACGTGACTTATAACATTCTCTGCAATATTACAAAAAAAATCATTAAAATCGTCAGGGGAAAGATTATACAGTATTACATTTAAAAAACCAAAGTTCATTGATATCAGAAAAGCTAAACACCCTGTATATTTGCGTACAACACTAGATAAAAATTCGAAAAATTTTTTGTATTGAGAACTTTTTTTGATATCTACAGACATATGAAAGTTAATGGGGTATGCATTTGTAACCAAAAAATTTGTAGAATAAGATTATGTTAATAGTAAAGAGAGTCGGAACTTTATATGACTTAAAAAAAGTTACACTTACTCAATCACAAATTCAAATGCAATGAATAAATGGTGAAAGCGTTAAGATCAAATAGGCCTGATGGTGGATTTTCAAAGGTTATTTTCATCTGACAGTGTGTATCTTTTTTACTGTAAGGTTTGAATCGGATGTATCGAATTAGCGGACGTAATCAAAACATAGTAATAGTAAAGGGAGTTAATTTGAAATTATCACACTCGCAAAAAAGATATAGATTAAGCAACCTTTTGTTTTCGATCTGCCCCAAATCCGGCTATTAAATTTAAATTAGTAAAAGGAAAATTATACTAATTAGGTACGTTAATTATAACTCCATATTTTAAAATTTTTCACAATATATTCAAGTAGTTGTTTTTGTGACATTTTTAACTCAAAAACCTACCTTATAATTTAAATTCGCAAATAATTAGAATTTTTGGTTACTATTATTATTATTATTATTATTATTAAACAATAACTTTTTAATCACTATCATTTTATTTTAATACTAACAGTTGTCAAAATGTTTTCGTTCGCAACCATTTATGTACCAGTATACAAAACATAGCCGTTATGGATATGTTAATAGAAAAACACGTTTTTGTGACCTTACGCTCGTACTTGTTAACAAACGGCCGCGAAGCCCGTGTATTACTATGGCTCTCTCTCTCACACTCGGAAAGGAACCTGGTGTGGGTCGTATGGCGATGAGTTTGACATGTGTTTTTAGAGAAGACGTAGATCTACACGATTCGTTTGCAGATTTTTCTGTATTACCTTTGGTACCGGAGATGTGGTACTGCAAAGTCGACCAAAAAATTTGACTTCGATGTAACACGGTTCAGGTCTCAATTTTTGATTTTTTTTGTCGAAACTTTCTGAAACTATGGCTCTTCAGGTCATACAGAACCCTATTGTTTTTCCCGAACCCGTTTCGTGATTTTACGATTTTTTTTTGCGTTCGAAAAAAGGGTGTTTTGGGGCGCTTATAACTCGAACTGGGTGCGTCCTAACGGAATTTTGCAAGAGACATTTTTCATTGGAAATATGAAGAAGAATAAAAACTTAAACGCATCTCTGTCGGAAACAAGACCGGAAAGTAAAAATTTGTAAGAAAAACTGAAATTTTTCGAAAAAAAATTTTTTTTTTGATTCATTCTATTTTTTTATAGAAAAAGGCAGGCGTTCTGTCGGAAAACTGATTACGGCATCGGAAAGGGCTCAAAATGGAATATCTGTGAAAAATTCTTAGTATGTACAGGGAGTGCAATTACCAGATTAAATTTGTAAAGTTTCCCAAAAATGGGTATATTTTTCCACATTACCCTGTATTACAAGAAAGCTAATACACCTTGAGGGTGGGGTATTTTTTTACAGAACTAGATATCTGTATGTAGATTGTGACCAAATTTCAAGATTTTAGCAAACACGGTTAAATTACTGCTATTTTTCAAAGTTGAAAATTTAAAGTCCAAATTTAACCTCACTGTGGGAGCTCAGAGGGTAAACAGTAATTGGAATTATTTCCTGACAGAAGGATATACCGTTTATTTGGCTACAAAAAAACCTCTATAATATTTATCTAGCTACTGGAGAAATAGGTGAAAATTCGATTTAAACGAAAAAGTACACGCTTTTGGGCACAATTTCTAGGTTTCTCTGAGATGATCAAAAATTTCAAAACATCCATTCATCCTTGACTCTCGTGGATGTCAGAAGTGTAATTGAATAAATATTTAAGTAAAAATTATTTAATTTTAGAGACTCAAAAATAATATCTTGGGTATTTTTAAAATTGGCAACATAAAATTTGAATGTTTTTAAGTAGGTGGCTACAATTTGAAGGATAATAGTTTCTCCAATTTTATAAAATATCTCTAAGAAAATCAGCTGTCATTCTCGATTGCATACATTACATCGATATTCGTTTCATAAACGTGCTAGTCGTTTGTCATTTTAGGATCAGTTGGAGCAGCCAAATACTTACATCTAATTGGATACGGGATAGATACATTTTTTATGCTGGTATATGTTTAGCATAGATAAATAAATAAATAAAATAAATAAATGCTTTATTGTCAAAAAAAAATTTTACAATTTTGTGGACAAAGCTGTTGTAAAAAAATAGTTTACAAACATCAAAATTAGCAAACAAAACAAGACAAAAACACATCATAAATATTATAGAAAAATAATATTTAAATCAGGAATTTAGAATATTAATATTATAGAATCCTAAAAGAAGTACATTAGAAATGTACTTTGTCAGTCGTACTATGTTATAAACATTTTCATAAATATAATGTAAAAAAAAATAAAAAAGCAAAGTAAAAAATAAAAAAGTACGAAACAATTAAAAAAATACATATACAAAGTTCGGTAAAAATGGTTGGTAATGGCAACTATCACACTAGGGGTTCATAAGGATAAAATTATGTGTTGTAAAACTCGTTCACGGTGTAGAAGGCTCTTTCCAGTAAGAATGATTTCAAAGCCTTGCGAAATGAAGTCAGAGATATTATGGATTTGATGTTAAATGGCAGGTGATTATGCATTTTTTTTGCATTGTAGATTACTGATCTTTTAATTAACTCTGAGTGTGGGGTTGGAAGATAGAGATCGTGCTCAGTATTTCTGAGAGGGTAGTTGTGAGAAGGTCTCTCTAATAGAGCAGGTGCGTGCTTACGAATTAAGCAAACCGATTCCAAAATGAATAAGCAAGGAAGGGTTAGTATTTTATATCTTTTAAAGAAATCTCGGCAGTGAGTTCTACTGTTAAGTCTCAGTAGGTAACGAACAGCTCTTTTTTGTAGTATAAAAATTCGATCAAATTGAGTCGCACAACATGTACCCCAGATTGGAATAGCATATCTGAGGTGCGACTCAACAAGGGCAAAATAAACAGTTCTAGAGGTAGAAAAGCTAAGCTCCTCGGAAACAGATCTTAACGCAAAGCAAGCAGAACCTAACTTCCTTGATAAAGCGTCGATATGTGGATCCCATTTTAAAGAATCATCTACAAGAAGCCCTAGAAATTTTACAGAGTTTACGACGACAATAGTGGTGCCATTAAGGTCAAAGGGTTGCAGCGTGTTTTTATAAGACAAGACTTTCGTTTTAGAGATGTTCAAACATAGGAGATTAGAATCGCACCAGGATTTAATGGTGATTAGGTCATTAGATGCAATCCTATGTAGGTCCGTGACATCTGGGTGGCTCCACGTAAAGCTGGTATCGTCCGCAAAGAGACATATTTTTCCACTAATGTTTAAATTAGCCATGTCGTTTATGAACAGAAGAAACAAGATAGGGCCTAGTACCGAGCCTTGAGGCACTCCATATTCCATTGGCCTACAAGAAGACATCCTGTTGTCAACTTTCACAACTTGATTTCTGTTGCTAAGATATGACTTAAACCAATTGAGAGGAGCCCCTCTAAATCCATAGTACTGCAGTTTGTTAGTTAATATATTATGATTCACACAATCGAAAGCTTTGGAAAAATCACAGAAAATTGTTGCCGTAGCGTGATGGTTGTTTAGGCTGGAGTAAACTCTATTAAGAAGGGAAAACATGGCATCGCTTGTGCATTTGTTACTTAGAAATCCAAATTGATGTTTTGTAAGTATTTCATATCTAGACAGAAATGATAAAAGCCTTTTTTTAACCAGTCTTTCGATGATCTTAGATAGCGTAGGGAGAAGTGCAATTGGGCGATAGTTCGAAGCTTCTTCTGAAACACCTCCTTTGTGAAGAGGTATGATTATTGCAGTTTTAAGGCAGCTTGGAAAAGTACCATTTTGGAAAGACATATTTATCAAAGTAGTCAGATGCTCTAGTGTGCATTCCGGCAGACTTGAATACATTTTTAAAGTAAGCCCATGAGTTCCCGAAGAAGATTTATTTTTGATATCATTAATTGTACTACGAAGTTCTGATAAAACTACTGGTGAAAAGAAGAAACTGTGCAGGTTTACCCTATGATTAGAGAGATATGAAATTGGGTCATTAGATTGAGATACGGATTTAGTCAAATCTTTGGCTACATTTACAAAATAATTGTTTAGGTCCTCAGGAGAGGTAAGGATAGTGCTGGATAAAGGAGTTTTGTTTCTTAAATCATTTACGATAGACCAGGTTTCTTTAGCTACATTTTTGGCGTTAGAAAGTCTATTATTGTAATAAATATCTTTGGCGGCTTTAATAGTTTTATGATAAATTTTTTTGTATGATTTTACATAATTATGAAAAAAGACACTGTCCGAAAATTTCTTTAAATGAGATAGTGACCGCATGTTCTTAGAAGATATACGTAAACCTTTAGTGGACCAGGGTTTACTTCTTTTATTTTTGATAGGCCTAAGAGGAAAAGATTCAGAAGCTATATTAGTTAGAGTTTTTATAAAACGAGAAAATTCAGTGTCGACATCATAAGTGTGAGAGTCCCAGTCAGTTATTTGACATAGGTGTTTGAAATTAATGAAATTTCTAACCGAAAAAATACGGCCTACTTGTCTAGAGGAATTTTTGGCTTTGGATGTAATTGAAAATTTTGTGAAAATTGCTTCATGATCGGAGAAACCTGGACTTGAGACATTACATTCGACGGAGCTAGGATCGAAAGAAGACACAACGTAATCTATAGTACTGGCACTTGTCTTAGTAATTCTGGTTGGTGAGTTGACGTGCATGGCAATTCCTAATGACTCAAAGATGGACTGAAGACATTCCTAAGCAGCACACACACTGGAAAAGTCAATATTGAAATCGCCACATAAGATTAATTTGCTTTTTACAGGAAGGGACTCGAGCAAACTTAGAAGGTTATGGCAGAATAATTGCACATCAGCATCAGGTGTTCTATAAATACAAATAATATAAAGGTCATAAGTATTGTGATAAACGATAGAAAATTCAAATACTTTTTCAGATAATAAATGATTATACTTTGATATTTCGGAAAAATCGTTGTTTGAAGACATTATCATGGTGCCTCCATAAGTTAAATTAGTTCTATTAAATCTGGCAATTGTGGTATAGTTTTTAATAAAAACAGGTTGATTGATATTTAGCCAGTGCTCAGTGATGGCAATGACTTCTGGAAAATTTAGCTCTTCTAACAAAAGATATAATTCGTCTGTTTTATGTCTTAAGGACTGAATATTAAGAAAAAAAAGATTAAAATTGCTATTGGTCAATTTTTTAGAGGGTGCTAGATCCTCTTTTCGCGTCATATTGACTAAAAATTTTTACTTTTTGATGGTGAACCACTAGAATAATATTTACCAGTACCTTCACGAATTTTTTGGAGCCGTAAAATTTTTTCCGAGGAGTAGAAAGATCTATACGCTGCAAGGTCTGAGTCCACTTCAGATGAACCAATCCCATAGGCATCGTGGAAGCGATAATACAGCTTGCGCAGGGATTCCTTGTCACTGGGAAGGCCTTCTGAAGCTAGCAATAATTTAATGCTAGTACTTGTATGCCCCTCAAAACACACACTAGATGGCTGGTCGTGTAGATAAGCAAGAAATAGCCTTAAGGTCTTTAGTAAGGAAGGATCCCTTAATCTGGCTAATATATAGCGACCATTTGCTTTATCCGAATCTTGGGACAGCCGCACTCTTGGTGGAGTCATTGGATCAAACTGCAAAAAATCATCTTTCTTTGCAGTTTTCTCCATGCTTAATTTAGAGCCCTCCAGTGCCAATGACCTACAAGCTGCTATGGCCTCCCTGTCAGAGCCAATTATGACTGACTTATCCTCTTCAGGCACAAATGTCACTGGTGATTCCAATAATTGAGGCTTTGGTGGAGACAGCCCCCGGCTCTTTGAGATATCTATATTGACATCTTGATGACTAGAAGATGAGACATTATGGGCTGTGGAAGTGGGCGGCGTTTGGATAAGGGTTGGTGAAACTGAATCATAGGTAGGATCAATTATAGTACCAGGTGGCCACAGACTAGCGTTCTTAAGCTGAATTAAGTGATCTTTATTTTGCACCCCAATTTTAAAATCGGAGTGCAAAGTGTCTGCATTCTTAAGCATAGGAAAACAACGCACAAAATTCGTGGTTCCTAATTTTTCTTTGATGTAGTGTACAAGCTGATTTGATTTATACGTGGACGGAATTATGGATACCACTACATAATGCCATTTCTCTATAATGGGTGTATTGTTGGGCTGGAAGGAAACAGCTTTTTTTGGAGACTTATTGACAGGCATATGGACATCTGTTGTATCGGTTTGGGTTGATATTGCGGTGGTGTATATCTTCTTTATTGATTGTTGTTTAGGCTTATCAGCAAGCTTCTCCAGGGTAAGTGCCATTTGTTTTACACTATGCCTCAGCTCAGCCATCTCTTTAGTCAACTGCTCCTTCGATGAATCATGCACCTGGACTTTGACAGATTCATTTTGAGTTTCCATTAAAATAGATGATAGATTGAAAGTATCCTGCCTAATTTCTTTAATGGATTTAAATAAGGATTTTTGTATACTGTCAGATATTCCAGAATGGAGGCTGTGAATATCCTCAATTTTTTCTAGCAGTATCTTCCATTTGGAGTCATGATTGAGTAAGATGTCGTAAATTTCGCCAATGATCGGAAGGATGTCGTTGTTTTTCTTTAAGCAGGAACCCAAGGCTTCGAGATATTCTGAAGAGATTTGAGTCTTTTGGAGATCTGATATTTTATCATGCAAATATTTCAGAGTTGGAGAGTCGCAAACAGTGCAAAAAAATCTTATGTTGTTGAATTTTTGTTTGTAGAGCACTTTTGTCGTGGATTTATCCAGTCCTGTACAGACCATACAAAAATTTCTTCGGCACTCCCCACTACAGCGAATTCTGTAACAGTCTTTTTCCGAAACGATTTTTTGGCAAGAATCGCACTTAAATTCAGCCATTTTATAAATAAATAAAAAATTAAAATTTTCAAAGGAACAAAAAAAGTGAAAATTAAAAAAAAGATGTAGATAAATTTTATGTAAATATTATGTAAATATTTCCAGTTGATAAATCAAAATCTTTAAATGTCACGCACAAACAATATTTATAACTAATAACCGGATCCGGGTAAACAAGGTCAAGTTTAGTTTATAGCAAACGACGAACTGATGATCGGGTCAAAGCACACAAAAACAAATAGGAAATGTAGTGAAGTTTAATATTATACTGTTCGGAAAAGTAGTAAGGTTTATATTATTTTACACAAGGTCAGTAGGTAGGACATTTTTTTTTAAATTGTGTTTTTTTCTTAGTGAAACTTTTCGGTATAAGACAGTAATTAAAGTATTTTGCTTTCGCAGCTGCGATTTTTTCAATTTTTTTTTCATTTACTGGTGTTTTTTTAAGATTTAAACATTGGCATTATAAATTGTAAGTAATAGCTAGGGTTTCATTGATTGATTGAATTTTTGTCCCCGTCACAAATTTTCAGTACAGACGTATAGCATATATTGTTTTTGCAGCCATGAATTTTTTCATTTTTATTTCTTTACCTAAACTTTTAAAGGATTTAATTGGAGTTTTCAATAATAAATATGATATTTCTTGTGAATTTTACGGGTGTAATTTATTACAAAAAATATTTTAATACTTACTAAAAAATGCGTTTACCTAGTGACTCCTTTAAATTTTTATATACGGTTTTCACAAATCCGTGTAACTTTTGGTGGTGTAATTTTTAAAAATATTTTGACAGTTCTTAGAAAAAATTTCCAGGGACTTCTAAACTTTTTTAAAACGGTTTTCACAGTTTTCTCTAATTTTTTATAATGTAATTTAATAAAAAGAACGTTCGACATTTGTCAAAAAAAAATGGTCGTTTTTTCGTAAATTTTAAACTTATTAAAAAAAATGTATGTGGATTATACGATTCCATGTAATTTTTAAACGCGCAATTGTTTTGAAAAAAATATCTTGAAAGGTGTCAATATGAAACTTTTCCCGTGACTTCTAAACTATCTGAAATATTTAAATACGGTTTTTACAGTTCCATGTAACTTTTAAAGGCGTAAAAAGCATGCTGAGTTATAAAAAAACAATTTCCCCACAACTTCTAAACTACTTGAAATAATTAAAAACATTTTTCCTAGTTCCATGTAGCTTCATGAGGCACTATTTATCAAAATAAAATATTTTGACCACCGTCAAAAATTTTTTATGTTTTCCTTATCTTTTTAATTGCTTAAAATTTTTAAACGCGGTTTTTACAGTTTTATGTAGCTTTTAAAGGTTTAATTGAAAAAAATATTTTGAGACCTGTCAAAAAGTCTGTTTTTTCTTTTACCTTTTCAACTGCTCAGAATGTTAAATACAGTTTTTATTGTTCCTTGTAACTTTTAGTCTCACAATTTTGGGAGCTATCAAAAAAATTGTTTTGTTCTGACTCCTGAACTTTTTAAAATTTTTAGATGTGGTTTTTCATAATTTGAATTTATATCAGAACAATATTTTGGCGGCTGCCAAAAAAAATCTAGTTTCTGTAACTTTTGAGCAGTTACTTTTTTTTAAATAAATAACAGTATTCATAGTGATAATAATAAAAACATTATTCTCCATGCAAATATTCAATCAATTCGTAATAAGATACTTGATCTCGAAGTGTTGGCTAGGGAAGTGAAATGTAATTGTATATGTCTGAATGAGCACTGGCTGAGTGGGGATGAATTTGAGGTGACACATATAGATGGCTTTATATCTGCGGTGGGCTTCTGTCGCATGCCGAGGGTCCATGGTGGGGTTGCAATCTATATCAAGAACAACTTTGAGTATACCAACCTTAACGTATTACAATACTCAGTGGAGATACATTGTGAAGTCGCGGGCATACTTCTAAATAGAGAAGGACTGCAGCTGATCACGGTTTACAGGTCTCCTAATGGTAGTTTGGAATTATTCTTTGATGCTATATCCCATGTCCTAGATAGGCTCGACTACTCGAAATAAGTGATTATCACAGGTGACTTCAATGTCCACTTTAATAAACCCAATGATCCTGACACATTAGAGATGGTGAATGTATTTAGCTCCTATGGTCAGACCACCAGGGTATCTTACTATCATACCCTGGCCGCACGGGCAACAAGAGCAGGATCAGAATAAATTTTAGGCCAATAACAGATGAGGGATTATTCAATATGTATAATAATGTCGAAAAGATTGACTGGGGTTTCATTGGGAATGAAGGCATTAGTGTGGATGATAGGTTTGCTTATTTTGTCAACGTTATCCAAGATCAGATGGACAATAGCTTTCCATCAAGGTCTAAACTAATAAATGAGGGTCACGGTGACAATCAAATAAACAGGTGTAATGATACCCTAAAACAGATGCGGGATAGACTGAATGGCCTCATCCAATTCAATCAAAGGTTCCCTCTGCTAGTTGCCAAACAGATGATTCAAGAGTACAAAAACAATTATCGTAGTGAGATCCTAAATGCGAAGCCGGAGGCCCGTGATCTTTACATAATTAACTCAGCCAACCCATAGGTTGCCATGTGTAACATCATAAGAAAAAACACATGTAGAGACAATCAAAAAAAGTCTGACACACTAAATGATGAGATTTTCAACAGATCATTTGTGGAAGTTGCTAGATAAATAATCACAAATCTGCCAGTCTCTACCACACACTTCAGCCATTACCTTGTACAGCGACCAGAGGATGCACCTTTTGACTTTAGAGAAGTAACTTTTAATGAAGTAAGGCAGGCAATATGTAACATAAAAAATAGTAACAGCAAAGATTATTACAACATCAATACAAAAATAGTCAAAACTCTAAAGAACTAATTGTTTATCCTATTACTAAATTAGTAAATATGTGCATAAATTATCAGATATTCCCCTCTATTCTAAAAACTGGCAAAGTTGTCCCAATATTTAAAAACAAGGGATCTGTCAATGACACCATAAACTATCGTCCCATTTCAATTCTGCCAATTTTCTCTAAGATCTTTGAGTCTCTTCTGAAGGCCCAAATAAATGACTATGAGAGGGGAGAAATTTTCCTGGACTGTCAATTCGGATTCAGAGACAAAAAATCCACCAGTCTTGCTATCAACAAACTTTCCAGACATGTGCTTGATGGGTTCGAGAGTTTCCTTGACACGCACGCTTCATTCTATGATTTGACCAAAGCATTTGATTGTGTCTCTCCTGATATATTGGTGACCAAACTGTCCTACTACAACTTTAGCGAGAATAGCTAGAAACTGATTGCATCGTATTTATCCAACAGAACCCCGTGTGTCCCATATGGACGCAATGTCTCTTCCGGGTCGACAGTGGAGCGTGGGGTCCCCCAGGGCTTCATCTTGGGGCTCTTATTGTTCATAACTTACATCAATGACTTAAATAATGCCCAAATGGACTCCCTGGTTAGGACTGAGCTGGGATTATTCGCGGATGATACATGCAAGTACTTCATCTACCATCCGAGTCAACCAATTCAGGAAACACATAGCAGTATGCATTCAAATTTGCAGAATTGGTTCCTTGCAAACAAGCTGAGCCTAAACAGCAATAAAACACAAACTATAAATTTCAGCCTACGTAGAACAGATGAGGAGAGAACTCGAGTGAATTTTTTGGGTATAATTCTTGACCCAAGACTATCAAGGGAGGATCACATAATACAGCTAAGCAAAAAACTACGTAAAATCACTTTTTTAATACGCAAAAACTTAGCAAATAAAGTATCGCAGGATGTTTTTCTTGTGGCATAGCATGCATACTTTGGGTCAAACATGCGGTTCTGAACTATGGTCATTCATCTCACTCCTCCAAAATATTTGCCATGCAGAGAAGATCCATTCGGGTAATGATGGGTATTGGATATAGGGATTGCTGCCGCTGGTGCTAGACGCGACTGAATATTCTCTCCTTCCCAGGTGTCTTTATCTTTCAGTGCCTTGTCTATATTATTAAATATTAACATTATGACACACAGAGACATCCATGAATATCCAACCCGAAATAACATGCATACCGTTGCACCCTTCCACAGACTCACTTCGACGAGAGATGGTGTGGGATACCACAGTTTTAAAGTCTTTAATGCTCTTCCTGATGTCGTCAAACAACTTGAGATCAGAGAGTTTAAAATTATCATAAAAATATATTTAATTCAAAAAGCCTTTTACTCAACTGGAGAATACATGGAAAATGATTTTAGTGATCTTACTCTGTGATATCTTCTTTTCTGAGCCTTGGAAGTTTCATAATCTTAACGTTTTGTGTTTCTAAAAAATGTATAAGTCTGTGTTTTGATTTTGTTAGTATTTATTTTTTTAAGTACTTCCCTTTAAGGGATTTTTTTGTATTTTACTTTTGTACCCCTATATTGACGTGTAAAAGCACACCTCTGTAATTTTATTAAGTCTACTCTACTCTAAATCAGATTTTTAAATATTTTATAAAAATATATTTTATAACTACATGACCATATTTTTGAATTTACAAAACGATACAATATATGTAGCCGCGTTTTAAGTATAGAATTTTTAACAAACGTTAACAATTCTATAGATAAAACGTGACTGTTTGTTACTACGGTTTTTACGTGGCGATGTAACGTTTTTTTCAGAAAACTGTGTTTTTCAAATTTTCGAAGAGCGCATTTCGGAAAATATTACAGATAGGGCCATTAATTTGATTGTATTTTTGTAGGAGACGTGTTTCTAAGACACCAGTTTAAAAAATGTCTGTTACACATTTGGTACCCGCGATGTACTACCGAAAAGTCGACCAAATTGTCTTGTGTACAGCAGGCTTTGGGCTGTCTTCATTGGTACATGTATTAAACCGATTTATTTGTGATCGGCAAGAAGGAATCCATTCCATGGAATTATAATATACAGTATTTTATTTAGGAAACCAAAGTTCATTGATATCAGAAAAGCTAAACACCATGTATATTTGCATACAAAACTAGATAAAAATTCGCACAATTCAAAAATTTTTTGTATTGTGAACTTTTTTGATATCTACAGACATATGAAAATTAATGGGGTATGCATTTGTAACCAAAAAACCTGTAGGTGAAGGTTATGTTAATAGTAAAGAGAGTGGGAACCTTACATGGCTTAAAAAAACATACACTTATTCAATCACAAATTCAAATAGACGGTAAAAACCTTAAACGTACTTATGAATAAACGGTGGAAGTGTAAAAATCAAATAGGCCTGATAGTGGATTTTGAAGGGTTTCGTTTGATAGTAGAACAAGGGCCAAAGTTCCCAAGAATGGGTAGATGTGTTAACATTATCGTGTATCACAAGGAAACTATTATATCTAAGCCTGTAGGGTATTTTTTTACGAAATAAGATATTTTTAGGTAGACCGTGACCAAATTTCGATTTTATAACTTTAACCGTCAAATTACTGGAATTTTTTAAAGTTGATAATTTAAATTCTAACTTTAACCTAATTTTGCCGCTTATATACTACGAATAATACTCTAAATGAATTCGACCGCTGATGGCTTTGGCTACAAAAAAACTCTAATAACATTTCCCTCTAACTACTCGGCAAGTGGGTGAAAATTCGATTTAAAAAAAAGTGCACATATCAGTCAAAAATCGATACTATACCGATCCATATACGACGCGAAATCATAGGTGGCCTTGGCCTAGGATGATAATAAAATTTACAGAGGTATTTGACATGTCAGTTGTGATAGATGTCACGGCTGAGCTTTGGTTTGTTTGAAGCAAATATTTCTCTGATATTTTATACCGATTTATGTTTGTGCATTTACGCGTTAAAGAGATAGCCATTTTTGAGAAAAACTGATATTTTTCAAATAAAAAAAAGTTGTGGTCGGAAAACTGATTACGGCGCCGGGAAGTACTCAAAAGCATAGACAAAATGGACGGTTTAGGAAGGGTTTTGGAATATATACAGGGGTTGCAATTAAGAGGTGAAGTTTGCACAAAAAAAAACTGTATTTGTCCTTAACTTTTAAACTGCTTACATTTTTTAAATACGGTTATAAAAGTTCGATGTATCTTTTTTAAATGAGATTTTTACAGATAAATTTATAGCATATATATTTGTAACCGGATGTAGTAACAAATGACCGCGAAGCCCGTTTGTTACTATGGCTCTCACAAAACCTGGTGTGGGTCTTGTCATTTCATAAAACCGTGTTTTTCGACCTTTCGGTGGGTATATTTCGGAAACTATTAGAGATAGGGCGATGAATTTGACATGTGTTTTTAGAGGAAACGTAGATCTACACGATTCGTTTGCAGGTTTTTCTGTACCACATTTGGTACCGGAGATGTGATACTGCAAAGTCGACCAAAAAATTCAACTTCGATGTAACACGGTTCAGGTCGCAATTTTTTTGTCGAAACTTTTTGGAACGACGGCTTTTCGGGCCCTACAAAACCCTATTATTTTTGGTTGAGCTTCGAACCTGTTTCGTGATTTTACGATTTTTTTTCGTTCTAAAAAAGGGTGTTTTGGGGCGCTTATAGCTCGAACTGGGTGCGTCCTAGCGAAATTTTGCAAGAGACATTTTTCATTGGAAATATAGAGGAGAATAAAAACCTGAATGCATTTTTGTCGGAAAATGGCCGGAAAATAGAAATTTTTAAGACAAACTGAAATTTTTCTAAAAAAATTTTTTTTTGATAAATTTTGTTATTTATTGAGTAAAGCAGGCGTCCTGTCGGAAAAATGATTATGGCATCGAAAAGTGCTCAAAAATATACACAAAATGGAATATCTGTGAAGAATTCTGAGTATGTACAGGAAGTGCAATTACTAGATAAAATTTGTAAAGATTCCCGAAAATAGGTACATTTTTCCACATTACTCTGTATTGCAAGAAAGGGCGTGGGGTATTTTTTTCCGAAACTAGATACTCATAAGTAGATTGTGACCAAATTTAAAATTTTAGGATACACGGTTAAATTACTGCGATTTTTCAAAGTTGAAACTTTAAAGTCCAAATTTAACCTCACTGTGGGGCTTACTGTAAACAGTAATCGGAATTATTTCCTGACAGAAGGATATAGCGTTTATTTGGCTACAAAAATCTCTATAATATTTTCTTCTAGCTACTGGGGAAATAGGTGAAAATTCGAGTTAAAGGAAAAAGTGCACGCTTTTGGGCATAATTTTTAGGTTTCTCTGAGATGATCAAAAATTTCAAAACATCCATTCATCCTTGACTTTCGTCATTGTCAGAAGTGTAATTGAATAAATATTTAAGTAAAAATTCTTTAATTTTAGACTCTCAAAAAGGATTTCTGGGGTATTTTTAAAATTGGGAACATAAAATTTGGATGTTTTTAGGTAGGTAGCTACAATTTGAAGGACAATACTTTCCCCAATTTTATAAAATATCTCTAAGAAAATTCGCTGTCATTCTCGATTGCATGCATTACATGGATATTCGTTTAGTAAACACAGGGAGGGTGTCCCAAAAGGTCCTACCAATAATTTAGGAATACATAGATTTGATTTACATATCGCGATTTAGCCATACTTGCCGTAGTCCAAAAGTTAATATTAAGAAAGACACAGGGTGATTAAGTTAAAATTTTATTTTCGATTTTTTAAAATAATATCTCTGGTTTTTGAGATATTAAAGTAAAAATTGATGATAACGGATTTTTTATAGTCAGTAATAATAATACACCTTATGGATGGTATGGAAATGGATTGAAGAGATTTGGACAATAAATTTAAAAAATTTAGTTTTTGCAGCCATGAATTTTTTCATTTTTTTTCTTTACCTAAACTTTTAAAGGATTTAATTGAAGTTTTCGATAATAAATAGGATAATTCTTGTAACTTTTACGGGTGTAATTTATTACAAAAAAATATTTTAATGGCTATTAAAAAATGCGTTTAACTAGTGACTTATGATTGATTAGTGGTGCTTTTTTTTGTTTTTAATATTTTGAGAGCTTTAAAAAAATCGATTTTCTCCTTATGGCTTTTGAACTCCTTAACATTTTTAAATATCGTTTTCCCAGATCCATGTAACTTTTAGTGGTGTAATTTTTAAAGATATTTTGACAGTTCTTAGAAAAAAATTCCCCAGGAGTTTTCTCTAATTTTTTATAATATAATTTAATAAAAAGAAAATTCGATATTTGTCAAAAAAATGGTAGTTTTTTCGTAAATTTTAAACTTATTAAAAAAATTTTATGTTATACGATTCCATGTCACTTTTAAAGGCGTTATTTATTTAAAAAAACATGCTGAGTTGTAAAAAAGCGATTTCCCCACAACTGAGGCCAATTTATTAAAATAAAATATTTTGACAGCTATCAAAAAATGTTTTTGTTTTCCTTATCTTTTGAATTGCTTAAAATCTTTAAATATGGTTTTTACAGTTTCATGTGAGACCTGTCAAAAAGCCTGTTTTTCTTTTGCCTTTTCTATTGCTCAAAATTTTAAATATAGTTTCGTTCTGACTTCTGAACTTAAAATTTTTAGATGTGATTTTTCGTAGTTTGAATCAAAACAATATTTTGGCGGCTGCCAAATAAAAATGTAGTTTCTCTAACTTTTGAGCAGTTACTTTTCTTTAAATCAGATTTTTACATATTTTATGAATGAAAATATATTTTTTAATTACAAGCCCATATTTTTTAATTTACAAAATGACTGTACAATATAGGTAGCCTCGTTTTATGTATAGAATTTTTAACAAACGTGACTGTTTGTTACTACGGTTTGAGTTGAGGTTACCAGAAGGACAAGAAATAAGTGGAATGCAGAACACAGTTCTGGCATAGGTACTACTTAACAATAATTCATTTTTTTAATGTTGTTATACAATAATGATTTTATTTGAATTAGATCAGTTGCTAGTTGCAAAGTTAGATTATTTGAATATCTCTCCACTAATAACTGAGTCGTTTAATTTAACCAATATCTGAAGATTTAGAAGTGAACATGTTGAATAAGCTGTTTTAAACGCAGTAAATCTTTTATCTAGCTGACTTACTATTACATGTAAATACAGATTAAGTACTGCCACATCCAAATATTTCATAGGGTTTATATATTACGTTATTTTATCATTTCCAATGTATCTGATATCTGCAAAAATTGCGAAATCCATGATTATTTTTAACTATGTAAAAAATGTTTTATTTGAATACCCTGTTTAATTTGGGGTCCTCCTAACGGCCGGGCGCGCCGCGGGCCCTGTGCCAGCACCGTCTGCGGCCACTGCAGTTGAAATTGAGATTTCAAAATGTAAACAAGTAAACAATGACGAGTTCAGTTCACGGAAAAATAAGTCGGTGGTCTGTGGCAACACCGTCTCTAGTAGAGTCGGTGTTGTCTCTGGTGAACGACAAGTTTTAGGTTACGGATGTTAGGTATAACCAGTCTTTACCTGTAAGATATGTCTTGAATAAAAAGGTGTGCATTCAGAAATTACCTATTTGGTTACCGGCCAATCGGGAACATTTGGTATCAGAAGCGGGATAGTGATCCAGCTGAAGCCGAAACGAAGAAGTAAGAACTGTTTTCTAGTAGAAAAGGATTAGTAATCACTAATAATTATGGAAGTAAATTTAGATTCCAAAATGAACTTGTTGGCAATAAAGAAAACCCAAGAAGACATGAACAAAGATCTTAAAGAAGACATGAAGAAAATCCAAGAAGACATGAAGAATGAATTTAAAGAAGACATGAACAAGACCCAAGAAGACATGAAGAATGAACTTAAAGGAGAGATGAAGAAGAAGAACTAAGAAGACGTTAATCAAGAAATGCAAGTCATGAAAATGAGTCAAGAAGTAACTAAAGAAACGTTGTTGAATTGACTTTAACCAAAAAAGATGTACGGAAAGAAATAAGTCAAATAGAAAAAAAAAGATGTTTATGACCAAATGCAGCAGGAAGTCCAAAGTCTACGATCTCAGGTGCAGAAGTTTGAAAAAACTAAGTGAGTTAAAATCCGACGTTGTCTCTTCATCGCATGTTTGATGGTAAAATGCCGTGAGTTACTTACCTGGCGTGGCGCTGAAGGTGCTAAGGAACATATCCGGAGATAAACAAAATGACTTTAGAACATTAGTAAGCCATCTAAAAATGCGTTATGGTGGAGCACATCTACAGGAGGTTTCTAAAGCGCAACTTCAAAGTCGAAGGCAAAAATATATCTAAAATCTCCAAGAGTATGAGGCAGATATTGTACGGCTAATCAATTTGACATACCCATCCTATCCAGAAGAAATTAAGCAAAAACTGGCAGCAGTTTTATTGAAGGCCTTCGTGACCCTGATAGCAACCAGGCATTAAGAATGGTTAGGTTAAAGAAGATATCTGAAGCTTCCGGATATGCCCTTCAGTATGAAACTGCTAAGCAAACATCCAGAAGTCAAGGAAAATTACAGACTACATTATATTTCAGAACAACACCCTACTGTTGAACACATTTCAAAAACTCTGAAGGAGTTGCAAGAGGCTCTTACCAGGCAACCGAAAGAGGATAGCAAGTATCTCTCTTTCCGACAAAGAAAAGGTATCCGTTGTTGGAAATGTGGGAAAGAGGCGCATGTGCAAAGCCGCTGTAGAGTAGCCGCGTCTAAAGAAGGAGCCACACGCTTCATCAATCTTAGTTAGGCAGTGACGCGCGAAATAATCCAGAATATTATTTTGTAGCGTTACTAATAAATTACAAAAATTGGGGTTGATTCGACAATCTCCACTAAAATTCGTGCACTACTCCCCTACTGTCACGTTTTTCTATGTCTGTTTCTCTCACTCGACGCTCTCCAAAAAACACCATCGTAGATTGTCCTTATCTATCTGCCGGGAGTTTTCGCACCATCTTCCCTTATTTTCACATTTTAAATATCTATTAAATATAAATGCGCGTGCATATTTATTTATAACTACGTTTCTGGTAATGAATAATAAAATAAATTTTAAACTTGATAAAAACCCCGATAAAAATACTGCCTATATAATGGGTTTTTTGCACTGAAGCAGTATAATAAAAACTTAGTATACATTAAATACTGAAGCATACTTTCCCAAAAAGACTCTTTTCATGTTGTATGTTGTTATGATTAAAAAAGTTTGTTGATTTTAATCCGAATCTTCGTCCGACGATCCGGTATTGGCTGTCAAACGAAACTCGTCCAAATCGTTGTCCAGTAAATGTTCTCTTTGGATTTGCTCATTTCCATATTTCTTAACATGGCTACAAACTTGTCCCATTCTTAAATACCTATCTGGTCAAACCTAGTACGTGTTAACTTTTCTACATCGGCTAAATTAAAAGTTGTATTATTTGCGGCTATCTAGTTTTTTACTTCAGCCCAAATTTTCTCACTTGGATTTAATTCTGGTTGATATGTGGAAGCCATAATACACTGTGTCCATGTCTGGCTTAGTTAAGGATTCAAAAAACTCGATGTTACTGTCTTTTAACCATTTTATCATGTCCTTCTTAAGGCTCGAACTAGTTACGTTCTTTTCTGTGGTTACATTATGGTAAGAAGCATTATCTACGACGAGCACTGAACGTTCTGGTAAATTTGGAATCAGTTGACTCTCCAACCATTGCATAAAGTTAACATGTTTCATATCGTCGTGGTAGTCGCCACTTCTGGATGTTTAAATATAGAGTAAGTAAACTAAGTAAGTAAAAATAATAATGGGATAGTATAGACCGAGAGGTGAGGGACCAAAAGTGCAAAAAGTTTATTAAGGCTGATACTTTAATATTAGGTCGTAGTTAGGGTGTACAATATACTGGGTCTGGCAACGGTGGGGGGGGGGGGGGGAATATTACAGCCTTATTTGAAGATATACCCAAGTCTTCAAATAAGGTTGAGATGCAGACACAAAAGGAGCACATTTTAAAAATATTTGAAATTATACAGGGCGGGTGAAAAATAAAGTTACAAACCAAAGCTGGGTTTTTTAAATGGAAAACCCTGTATATTTTTTCATACGTTACTTTTACAAACAATTTAACGCATTTTTTGTATTATACGCATTATGCCTAAATTCAACGGTTTTCCATTTATTGTCTTGAAAAATGGTATATTTGACCCTTTGAATGGTTCTACAGCCATTAAGATGCTTCTTAACGACACAAGTTGGACCCAAATGGTTTACACTTTCTTATCTTAGATTTATAGAGTCTTTTGATATACAGTAACTTCCGGTTTATTTTCGGTTAAATCGAAACTGTCAAATCTGATAACTAAGAGTCAAATATGGTAAGTGTGAACCATTTTGCTTGCTTGTGTCGTTAATATGTTACAACCATTCAAAGGGTCAAATATGCCAATTTTCAAACGCCAATAATTGAAAAACAGTTGAATTAACGTATGTAAAAATATACAGGGTATTTCATTTAAAAAACCCAACTTTGGTTTGTAACTTTTTTTGATCCATCCTGTATAATTTCAAATATTTTTAGAAGGTGCTCTTTTTCTGTCTGTACCACCTGCGTATTGGAAAATTTTAGTATCTTTAAATAAGGCTGTAATATTCCATCCCTATCGTTGCCGCATCCTGTAACAATGCAGTGCTTTTCTTTAATGTCCCTTTCGCTTCTAAATTCTAACGGTTTGAGATATGGCTAGTATTTAAAAATTGAAATGTTTATTGTTGGACGGTGTATAGAATCCAAACGTAAGAATATTGGACTGACTGACTATGTTCACAGTTTGTTACCTAGCTTAATACCCACACACAATTTTTCAGATTTTAAAAAACCATTTAAAACATTAATGTTTTTTGTAAATAAGTAAGCCATTAGGCACAAAGTCTAATTCTCCACCAACATGGACAATAACTAGTCGACGCCCCTTCGCAATTGGTTTTTTAAGTTCCTTATCACTTCCATCACTCCAACCTTTGGGTTACGTGTAACTGGAACGTACATATGTAGGTAACGTATGTAGGTTTCATCGGATAAATTATTTTTCTTCCTTGAGCCCAATATTCGATCATTTTCTTTAAATATTCTATTCTTTTTAACCTAATATGATAACGCTCCATTAGTGCTTTCCTTTTGTCTTCCATTCTTACCTACCTTAAAAGTTTAATAATATTATAATTTCTGATACAACATTCAACTTAATGTTAATTAATATATACTCATAAACAAGTAACTAAATAAAAATACGTTGGGTTAAACAAAAACAAACCTAAAACCCACTGTTTTAAAAGCATTCTTAAAATGGTATATCCCCCATTAAAGTCTACTTGACAATCCCGAATTTTATGTAAGATACCTAACTCAGAAGATATAAAAACTAATTAACGTATCCACAGCAACATTGAAAAACTAATTTTAAGGCCCTCGTTAAGACGTATGTATCTACTTTGAATATCAATGCAGACACATATTTTGATTAGATAAATTCTTAAAAACAATTACTAAACAGTTGGTCGCTAGTAGTAAAAGTATACGGTTTGCACTACACCCCCCCTCTTACGTCCCTGTCCCCTTGCCCCGAGAGGGGGCCCCGCCCACTGACGTAATTTGATCTTCAGGGGCCCCACACACTTGACCTTGAAAGTTTTGTAGGTTATGCACCACCCCCTTTTCTTACGTCCCTGACCGTCACATTGTACGCGCCCCGTCCACTTGACATTGGGTCCATTTGATCTTGAGATTTTTTTTAAGTAAAAGTATAAGGATTATGCTACACCCCCTCCACTCGTCCTTGAATTAAGCCCCGCCCCCTGGAGCGCACGGGTGCTATATGGTTTGACCTTGAAGGTGCGTGACGTCATACGACCTTCAGCGACTTTAAAATTACTTTGATATCTTTTTTGGGGTGTATTATGACCTTGATATGTTTGAAGGTCACTACCCTTCATTCTTACGTCCCTGTTATAATACAAAAGCAGTGATTTGCTGGATGATACCTCCTTAAGAGAACTTGTCTTAAGTGTAAAACAGTAGTTTTGAGATATGAAGCTATGAAACAGATATATGTATTATCGGACGAAGAAATTACGTTTTTATTAACTTGAGACTGCAGAGTATAAAATACGAATGAAGCTATGTTTTGGTACCTATTGACCTTGCTTGTACGATGTCCTACTTATATTAAGTATATTACGCAATAAAGATATTGAGTGCTTCCGGCAAATAGGAGATTTGATCGCCATTGTTTTTGCTCCCATGTTATTGAATAATGGATTTTTTTTGTGGGATCGGAAAATGGCTGTTATGTTGAATGAGTTCAGAGATGCTTTCTTGACGAAAAGACTTGAGTATTTTGCTGTGCAATGGGTCGTCATGGAAAATTTTTGACCGTCATTGTCGTGTTCCTTTCTTCCCCCATAGCCCTCGGTGGCTTTGACAAGCGTTGGCCATTTTTACGCTACATCTAAGCGCCATTTTGTTGGGGTCAAAACTGTATTGGCATTGGGTCTAACTTATTATAGTGACTATGAAAGATTTTTTTATGAATATTTAAGTTTTATACGTAATTTGGGTGCCTAAAAAGCTGGAGCGTTTTATGTTAACAGTTAAGCGCTATTTTGTAGGGGCATTGTATAGGCATTGGGACTAATCTATAGTTTGTAGTTAATTTCTGATGGATTTTTTATGAATGTTAAAAAAAGTTTTATATGTAATTTGTGTGTTTAAAACACCTCGGGCGTTTTATGCTGCCAGCTAAGTCACGATACCCGACTGAACCCGACATTAGCGTTTCGTAGGGTTTGCAGTGTTTTTCGCTTGTAAGAACGTCATATATTGCTGTATTTAAACGCTCACTCAATATAATACAATATCTTATGTATGGGTATAAATAAGAAAACATTTTCAACAGCATGGCAAAAATGAGAAAATCAAGGGATGTGTTATATTCCTTAGTACGTAATAATTTAATACTGGTTGAGTAAATAAATGCCCACTCCGTATAAAAGTTAAATATAATTGAAAAACATACAAAATTAACAGAATCCTCATCCTCAAAAATACATCTACGAAAATAAAAAATTGTCTATTTTTTATCTTTTTTAAGAAAATTTAAAATATATATTTGTAACCTCTGATGCACTATACCATATATAGGTAAATAAAAATTATTATTTTAGAACCTAGCTGTATAGTACCTAATGATTCTTGATTATTTTCTAGTCTGATACAAAAATGTTTGTGCTTGTGTAATTCAAATTAAAGAAAGGCATGGGGTTTTTTTCGGGTGTCCTTGAGAAATGGCCCGTCCTTATAACTTTTTTTTATTGTTTTTGTTTTGACGTAAAAACGAAATTTGGGGATATTTATAAAGCATTAATTTGCATTTATTGACATACTTAACTAATTTGGTATACTTCGGTTTGACCGGAAATACCCCGTAAATTTAGAATTTTAAATGGGAGACCCTGTATATTATTTCTGATTTTGATGACACTCTACTTTTCACTTTTGACAGAAAATTTTCATTTATTTTTATTACGGTCAAGTAGTCAGGGGAAAATTAAATTTTTTTTCTACACCATATCACATCTACACAAACTTTTTTGTTATAACTATAGATAAGCAATAATATATATAGAATAGAACGATTTTTGACACTATTATAGTCGTTACATGAATAAATATTAAGGTAAGTCTACTTCATTAAAATATCAAACAATAAATAAATTCACCTAAAACTTAACAAATCTATAACTAGAGCTAAATTCGCAACAATATGCACACACACACACATATATATATATATATATATATATATATATATATATATATATATACAGGGTTATTCACGCAACCCGTTCATTAAAAGTTTTTGATGATGCCATTTGATAAAAATTTCAAATTTTGGGATTAAGGTAAGGTCAAGGGGTACTTCTTTTTTGAAATATTTTCAACTTCCTGTCACTTCCGGTTTAACCGGAAGTTGGTATCAACTTGCTTATTTTAAATGGAACACCTTGTATTTTATGATATTTTTGGATTCTACGGAGAATTTTAATGCTATTTTATGTAGCATATCCTATCCTAGGCTCAAGCGTTCTTAAGATACTTGACCTTGAACCGAAAATGAGCCTTCGGGGTATTCATATTTTGCAGACGATCGGTAAATAATCTTAGGTTTTTATTTTTTTTATTGAATTTGTCTATTTTTATACAGGGTGTCCTTATTATTTTAAATGGAATATATATATATATATATATATATATATATAACTATATCTATATATATATATATGTTGAATGCAAATTCTGCATCTAAACCAACCGTATATC
>JAUTXW010002694.1:212500-425000 GCA_030620095.1 Kuschelorhynchus macadamiae | reverse complement strand
AGCACATAATTCCGCTGCAGTTTATCTCCAATTAACTCGAATTTTTGAAGATCGCTGGATTGGTCCCAATGGCCCTTGGAGATGGCCCCCGCGATCGCCTGATTTAACACCTCTAGACTTTTATTTATGGGGATTTATCAAAGGTAAAGTCTATGCTTCCCCAGTAAATAACCAACAAGATTTACTGGACAGGATACGAACAGCTTTTGCCGAATTAGAAAACGGACAAATTCAACGGGCCACAGCAACTGTACAAAGAAGATTTGATATGTGTCTTGAAATGAACGGACAGCATATAGAACATTTATTATAATTCAATTTTATTATTTTATTTAAATGTTATTATTGTTGATTGTTAGATTGCTATAATTTTTAAGTTCACTAAAACAAGTTTAGAACAGTCTCGAACTTAGCAGATATGGTTAAAAATAATGTAAACAATTTATTACATTTTTTATAACTTTAACTTTTCCGAAACGAAAAAATTTCGTTTCAATCCTCTTCAATTTTCTCTTGTTCATTGGCGATAAATGAGGATGTTTTTCATTAAAAACATGGCACGTTCTCTCCAATATTTTGTAACACTCTCCGCGAATATAAAATAAATTGAGAATATCAGCTTTTGAGTGTTTATTTTAATTTAAAAGTTTCAAATCAGCTGTCATGTTGAATAGAAAAGCAGAAAAATTGTTTTTCCATGGCTTACTACGGGAAGGTGTAAGCATTTAGCAAATACATATGATAGTTTAATAAAAACCTGATTATTTCGAAAATGGTTACGAATAGGTATAGGGAACCTTAATACAGTTCGATAGAAAATTAAATTCTACATTTGATAGTGCATAAAGTTATAGGGTGTCCCATTTAAAAAAACGGACTTTAGCGGCTTTGAAAATGTGAATGTTTGCCGCTGAATTTAGGACACCCTGTATAAAAATAGACAAATTCAATAACAAAAATAGAAACCTAAGATTATTTACCGATCGTCTGCAAAATATGAGGATTATATCTTCAAAACTTAACAAAAATATGAGATTTTAAAATTTGATACCCCAAAGGCTCATTTTTGGTTCAAGGTCAAGTATCTTAAGAACGCTTGAGCCTAGGATAGGACATGCTACATAAAATAGCATTAAAATTCTCCGTAGAATCCAAAAATATCATAAAATACAAGGTGTTCCATTTAAAATAAGCAAGTTGATACCAACTTCCGGTTAAACCGGAAGTGACAGGAAGTTGAAAATATTTCAAAAAAGAAGTACCCCTTGACCTTACCTTAATCCCAAAATTTGAAATTTTTATCAAATGGCATCATCAAAAACTTTTAATGAACGGGTTGCGTGAATATATATATATATATATATATATATATATATATATATATATATATATATGTGTGTGTGTGTGCATATTGTTGCGAATTTAGCTCTAGTTATAGATTTGTTAAGTTTTAGGTGAATTTATTTATTGTCTGATATTTTAATGAAGTAGACTTACCTTAATATTTATTCATGTAACGACTATAATAGTGTCAAAAATCGTTCTATTCTATATATATTATTGCTTATCTATAGTTATAACAAAAAAGTTTGTGTAGATGTGAGATGGTGTAGAAAAAAAATTTAATTTTCCCCTGACTACTTGACCGTAATAAAAATAAATGAAAATTTTCTGTCAAAAGTGAAAAGTAGAGTGTCATCAAAATCAAAAATAATATACAGGGTCTCCCATTTAAAATTCTAAATTTACGGGGTATTTCCGGTTAAACCGAAGTATACCAAATTAGTTAAGTATGTCAATAAATGCAAATTAATGCTTTATAAATATCCCCAAATTTCGTTTTTACGTCAAAACAAAAACAATAAAAAAAAGTTATAAGGACGGGCCATTTCTCAAGGACACCCGAAAAAAACCCCATGCCTTTCTTTAATTTGAATTACACAAGCACAAACATTTTTGTATCAGACTAGAAAATAATCAGGAATCATTAGGTACTATACATCTAGGTTCTAAAATAATAATTTTTATTTACCTATATATGGTATAGTGCATCAGAGGTTACAAATATATATTTTAAATTTTCTTAAAAAAGATAAAAAATAGACAATTTTTTATTTTCGTAGATGTATTTTTGAGGATGAGGATTCTGTTAAATTTGTATGTTTTTCAATTATATTTAACTTTTATACGGAGTGGGCATTTATTTACTCAACCAGTATTAAATTATTACGTACTAAGGAATATAACACATCCCTTGATTTTCTCATTTTTGCCATGCTGTTGAAAATGTTTTCTTATTTATACCCATACATAAGATATTGTATTATATTGAGTGAGCGTTTAAATACAGCAATATATGACGTTCTTACAAGCGAAAAACACTACAAACCCTACGAAACGCTAATGTCGGGTTCAGTCGGGTATCGTGACTTAGCTGGCAGCATAAAACGCCCGAGGTGTTTTAAACACACAAATTACATATAAAACTTTTTTTAACATTCATAAAAAATCCATCAGAAATTAACTACAAACTATAGATTAGTCCCAATGCCTATACAATGCCCCTACAAAATAGCGCTTAACTGTTAACATAAAACGCTCCAGCTTTTTAGGCACCCAAATTACGTATAAAACTTAAATATTCATAAAAAAATCTTTCAGAGTCACTATAATAAGTTAGACCCAATGCCAATACAGTTTTGACCCCAACAAAATGGCGCTTAGATGTAGCGTAAAAATGGCCAACGCTTGTCAAAGCCACCGAGGGCTATGGGGGAAGAAAGGAACACGACAATGACGGTCAAAAATTTTCCATGACGACCCATTGCACAGCAAAATACTCAAGTCTTTTCGTCAAGAAAGCATCTCTGAACTCATTCAACATAACAGCCATTTTCCGATCCCACAAAAAAAAATCCATTATTCAATAACATGGGAGCAAAAACAATGGCGATCAAATCTCCTATTTGCCGGAAGCACTCAATATCTTTATTGCGTAATATACTTAATATAAGTAGGACATCGTACAAGCAAGGTCAATAGGTACCAAAACATAGCTTCATTCGTATTTTATACTCTGCAGTCTCAAGTTAATAAAAACGTAATTTCTTCGTCCGATAATACATATATCTGTTTCATAGCTTCATATCTCAAAACTACTGTTTTACACTTAAGACAAGTTCTCTTAGGGAGGTATCATCCAGCAAATCACTGCTTTTGTATTATAACAGGGACGTAAGAATGAAGGGTAGTGACCTTCAAACATATCAAGGTCATAATACACCCCAAAAAAGTCGCTGAAGGTCGTATGACGTCACACACCTTCAAGGTCAAACCATATAGCACCCGTGCGCTCTCAAGGCCAGGGGCGGGGCTTAATTCAAGGACGAGTGGAGGGGGTGTAGCATAATCCTTATACTTTTACTTAAAAAAAATCTCAAGATCAAATGGACCCAATGTCAAGTGGACGGGGCGCGTACAATGTGACGGTCAGGGACGTAAGAAAAGGGGGTGGTGCATAACCTACAAAACTGCCCCCTGAAGATCAAATTACGTCAGTGGGTGGGGCCCCCTCTCGGGGCAAGGGGACAGGGACGTAAGAGGGGGGGGGGGGTAGTGCAAACCGTATACTTTTACTACTAGCGACCAACTGTTTAGTAATTGTTTTTAAGAATTTATCTAATCAAAATATGTGTCTGCATTGATATTCAAAGTAGATACATACGTCTTAACGAGGGCCTTAAAATTAGTTTTTCAATGTTGCTGTGGATACGTTAATTAGTTTTTATATCTTCTGAGTTAGGTATGTTACATAAAATTCGGGATTGTCAAGTAGACTTTAATGGGGGATATACCATTTTAAGAATGCTTTTAAAACAGTGGGTTTTAGGTTTGTTTTTGTTTAACCCAACGTATTTTTATTTAGTTACTTGTTTATGAGTATATATTAATTAACATTAAGTTGAATGGTGTATCAAAAATTATAATATTATTAAATTTTTAAGGTAGGTAAGAATGGAAGACAAAAGGAAAGCACTAATGGAGCGTTATCATATTAGGTTAAAAAGAATAGAATATTTAAAGAAAATGATCGAATATTGGGCTCAAGGAAGAAAAATAATTTATCCGATGAAACCTACATACGTTACCTACATATGTACGTTCCAGTTACACGTAACCCAAAGGTTGGAGTGATGGAAGTGATAAGGAACTTAAAAAACCAATTGCGAAGGGGCGTCGACTAGTTATTGTCCATGTTGGTGGAGAATTAGGCTTTGTGCCTAATGGCTTACTTATTTACAAAAAACATTAATGTTTTAAATGGTTTTTTAAAATCTGAAAAATTGTGTGTGGGTATTAAGCTAGGTAACAAACTGTGAACATAGTCAGTCAGTCCAATATTCTTACGTTTGGATTCTATACACCGTCCAACAATAAACATTTCAATTTTTAAATACTAGCCATATCTCAAACCGTTAGAATTTAGAAGCGAAAGGGACATTAAAGAAAAGCACTGCATTGTTACAGGATGCGGCAACGATAGGGATGGAATATTACAGCCTTATTTAAAGATACTAAAATTTTCCAATACGCAGGTGGTACAGACAGAAAAAGAGCACCTTCTAAAAATATTTGAAATTATACAGGATGGATCAAAAAAAGTTACAAACCAAAGTTGGGTTTTTTAAATGAAATACCCTGTATATTTTTACATACGTTAATTCAACTGTTTTTCAATTATTGGCGTTTGAAAATTGACATATTTGACCCTTTGAATGGTTGTAACATATTAACGACACAAGCAAGCAAAATGGTTCACACTTACCATATTTGACTCTTAGTTATCAGATTTGACAGTTTCGATTTAACCGAAAATAAACCGGAAGTTACTGTATATCAAAAGACTCTATAAATCTAAGATAAGAAAGTGTAAACCATTTGGGTCCAACTTGTGTCGTTAAGAAGCATCTTAATGGCTGTAGAACCATTCAAAGGGTCAAATATACCATTTTTCAAAAGACAATAAATGGAAAACCGTTGAATTTAGGCATAATGCGTATAATACAAAAAATGCGTTAAATTGTTTGTAAAAGTAACGTATGAAAAAATATACAGGGTTTTCCATTTAAAAAAACCCAGCTTTGGTTTGTAACTTTATTTTTCACCCGCCTTGTATAATTTCAAATATTTTTAAAATGTGCTCCTTTTGTGTCTGCATCTCAACCTTATTTGAAGACTTGGGTATATCTTCAAATAGGGCTGTAATATCCCCCCCCCCCCGTTGCCAGACCCAGTATATTGTACACCCTAACTACGACCTAATATTAAAGTATCAGCCTTAATAAACTTTTTGCACTTTTGGTCCCTCACCTCTCGGTCTATACTATCCCATTATTATTTTTACTTACTTAGTTTACTTACTCTATATTTAAACATCCAGAAGTGGCGACTACCACGACGATATGAAACATGTTAACTTTATGCAATGGTTGGAGAGTCAACTGATTCCAAATTTACCAGAACGTTCAGTGCTCGTCGTAGATAATGCTTCTTACCATAATGTAACCACAGAAAAGAACGTAACTAGTTCGAGCCTTAAGAAGGACATGATAAAATGGTTAAAAGACAGTAACATCGAGTTTTTTGAATCCTTAACTAAGCCAGACATGGACACAGTGTATTATGGCTTCCACATATCAACCAGAATTAAATCCAAGTGAGAAAATTTGGGCTGAAGTAAAAAACTAGATAGCCGCAAATAATACAACTTTTAATTTAGCCGATGTAGAAAAGTTAACACGTACTAGGTTTGACCAGATAGGTATTTAAGAATGGGACAAGTTTGTAGCCATGTTAAGAAATATGGAAATGAGCAAATCCAAAGAGAACATTTACTGGACAACGATTTGGACGAGTTTCGTTTGACGGCCAATAACGGATCGTCGGACGAAGATTCGGATTAAAATCAACAAACTTTTTTAATCATAACAACATACAATATGAAAAGAGTCTTTTTGGGAAAGTATGCTTCAGTATTTAATGTATACTAAGTTTTTATTATACTTTACCAGAAACGTAGTTATAAATAAATATGCACGCGCATTTATATTTAATAGATATTTAAAATGTGAAAATAAGGGAAGACGGTGCGAAAACTCCCGGCAGATAGATAAGGACAATCTACGATGGTGTTTTTTGGAGAGCGTCGAGTGAGAGAAACAGACATAGAAAAACGTGACAGTAGGGGAGTAGTGCACGAATTTTAGTGGAGATTGTCGAATCAACCCCAATTTTTGTAATTTATTAGTAACGCTACAAAATAATATTCTGGATTATTTCGCGCGTCACTGCCTAACGTCGAGTGGGCGTTTACCGGCATAAGATTGATGAAGCGTGTGGCTCCTTGTTTAGACGCGGCTACTCTACAGCGGCTTTGCACATGCGCCTCTTTCCCACATTTCCAACAACGGATACCTTTTCTTTGTCGGAAAGAGAGATACTTGCTATCCTCTTTCGGTTGCCTGGTAAGAGCCTCTTGCAACTCCTTCAGAGTTTTTGAAATGTGTTCAACAGGAGGGTGTTGTTCTGAAATATAATGTAGTCTGTAATTTTCCTTGACTTCTGGATGTTTGCTTAGCAGTTTCATACTGAAGGGCATATCCGGAAGCTTCAGATATCTTCTTTAACCTAACCATTCTTAATGCCTGGTTGCTATCAGGGTCACGAAGGTCGTCAATAAAACTGCTGCCAGTTTTTGCTTAATTTCTTCTGGATAGGATGGGTATGTCAAATTGATTAGCCGTACAATATCTGCCTCATACTCTTGGAGATTTTAGATATATTTTTGCCTTCGACTTTGAAGTTGCGCTTTAGAAACCTCCTGTAGATGTGCTCCACCATAACGCATTTTTAGATGGCTTACTAATGTTCTAAAGTCATTTTGTTTATCTCCGGATATGTTCCTTAGCACCTTCAGCGCCACGCCAGGTAAGTAACTCACGGCATTTTACCATCAAACATGCGATGAAGAGACAACGTCGGATTTTAACTCCCTTAGTTCTTTCAAACTTCTGCACCTGAGATCCTAGACTTTGGACTTCCTGCTGCATTTGGTCATGAACATCTTTTTTTTTTCTATTTGACTTATTTCTTTCCGTACATCTTCTTTGGTTAAAGTCAATTCAACAACGTTTTTTTAGTTACTTCTTGACTCATTTTCATGACTTGCATTTCTTGTTTAACGTCTTCTTAGTTCTTCTTCTTCATCTCTCCTTTAAGTTCATTCTTCATGTCTTCTTGGGTCTTGTTCATGTCTTCTTTAAATTCATTCTTCATGTCTTCTTGGATCTTTCTTCTATGTATATATATATATATATATATATATATATATATAATATATATATATATATATATATATATATCATTATATTCATGTCTTCTTGGATTTTCTTCTAGGAGTTTTAGGTGAATTTATTTATTATTTGATATTTTAATGAAGTATATATTACCTTAATATTTATCCATGTAACGACTATGAGATATATATATATATATATATATATATATATATATATATATATATATATATATATATATATATATATATAATATATATATATATATATATATATATATATATATATATTACAATATTATTTACAGGTAATATCTCTGTTAAAATAAAAGTTAACAAATTTGAAATTTTGGAAGGATATACGGTTGGTTTAGATGCAGAATTTGCATTCAACATATATATACAGTTATATATATATATATATATATATATATATATATATATATATATATATATATATATATATATATATATATATATATATATATGTTCCGGATTCGCAGGTACACAAACACGTAGTTTTCTTTTCTGAATGCACTCCTTTTATTCAAAACACAGCTTGCAGGTAGTACATGTAAAGACTGGTTATACCTAACATTCGTAACTCAGGTAATCTAAAACTTGTCACTGTCTACTTGCTTACACTTAGGCTGAAACTAAATGTGGCCTCTTATATAGCCTTTAGAAAAGGATGGAATGATCTAAAAAATTCTAGAATAATCTAAATACTACAGGGTAAAAAGAATTAAGCCTAACAGAACCTTCGAGAACGGTTTTTGACACTATCATAGTCGTTACATCGATAAAAATTAAGGTAAGTCTACTTCATTAAAATATCAAACAATAAATAAATTCACCTAACACTTAACAAATCTATAACTAGGGCTAAATTCGAAACATTGCCCCCTTCCCAGACTTGATCGTCCCCATCAAACACCTTCGGCATCTTGGTCACGGGCTAGTCGATGGAGATGCACCACTTTCATTTTTGCATGAGGGCTCTTCTGAATTCTGTTACCAAGTCATTTAGTCGGGTGACCACACGATACGGACCTTCCCATGACTTCTGCAACTTCGGTGAGCCTCCCTTAGTTCTTTTTGGATTGTACAACCAAACTTTTTCTTTATTTAAATGTGTGGATGTGAGATGGTGTAGAAAAAAAACTTAATTTTCCCCTGACTACTTGACCGTAATAAAAATAAATGAAAATTTTCTGTCAAAAGTGAAAAGTAGAGTGTCATCAAAATCAGAAATAATATACAGAGTCTCCCATTTAAAATTCTGAATTTACGGGGTATTTCCGGTCAAACCGAAGTAGACGAAATTAGTTAAGTATGTCAATAAATGCAAATTAATGTTTTATAAATATCCCCAAATTTCGTTTTTACGCCAAAACAACCATGTAACGACTATGATAGTGTCAAAAATCGTTCTCGAAGGTTCTGTTAGGCTTAATTCTTTTCACCCTGTGGAATTTAAATTATTCTAGAATTTTCTAGATCATTCCATCCTTTTCTAAAGGCTATATAAGCGCGCCGCGAAGCCACATTTAATTTTAGTTTAGTTTGAGATTTCAAAGTGTAAACCAGTAGACAGTGACAAGTTTTAGATTACCTTAGTTACGAGTGTTAGGTATAACCAGTCTTTACCTGTACTACCTGCAAGCTGTGTTTTGAATAAAGGGAGTGCATTCAGAAACTACGTGTTTGTGTACCGGCGAATCCGGAACATTTGGTGTCAAAAGTGGGATTGGGATCCAGTTGAAGCTAAAGAAGTAAGAAATAGTTTCTACTAGCAGTAATACTCATGGCATCAAATTTGGATTCTTTGATGAACTTGATTATTGCAATGCATAATGATATACAGAAAAACCAAGAAGATATGAAGAGAAGTCAAGAATATATGAAGCAGGAACTTAAAGAAGACATAAAGAAAACCCAAGAAGACATGAAGAGGGGCGAAGAAGACATGAAGAAAAGTCAAGAAGACATGAAACAAGAACTAGGCGACCTGAAGAAAAATCAAGAAGACATGAAGCAAGAAATCAAGGAAGATATGAAGAGGAACCAGGAAGAACTAAAGCAAAAACTTACAGATGATATGCGGAGGTACCAAGAAGACGTAAAATGAAAAATGCAAGCTAAGTCACGATATCCGACATTAGCGTTTCGTAGGGTTTGCAGTGTTTTTCGCTTGTAAGAACGTCATATATTGCTGTATTTAAACGCTCACTCAATATAATACAATATCTTATGTATGAGTATAAATAAGAAAACGAAGGATGTGTTATATTTCTGAGTACGTAATAATCTACTACTGGTTGAGTAAATAAAAGCCCACTCCATATACAAGTTAAATATAATTGAAAAACATAAAAAATTAACAAAATCCTCATTCTCAAAAATACATCTACGAAAATAAAAACATTGTCTATTTTTTATCTTTTTTAAGAAAATTTAAAATATATATTTGTAACCTCTGATGCACCATACCATATATAGGTAAATAAAAATTATTATTTTAGAACCTAGCTGTATAGTATCTAATGATTCCTGATTATTTTCTAGTCTGATACAAAAATGTTTGTGCTTTTGTAATTCAAATTAAAGAAAGGCATGGGATATATTTCGGATGTCCTTGAGAAATGGCCCGTCCTTATAAAAATATTAAACGAAATTTGGGGATATTTATAAAGCATTAATTTCCATTTATTGACATACTTAACTAATTTCGTCTACTTCGGTTTGACCGGAAATACCCCGTAAATTTAGAATTTTAAATGGGAGACTCTGTATATTATTTCAGATTTTGATGACACTCTACTTTTCACTTTTGACAGAAAATTTTCATTTATTTTTATTACGGTCAAGTAGTCAGGGGAAAATTAAGTTTTTTTTCTACACCATCTCATATCCACACATTTAAGTAAAGAAAAAGTTTGGTTGTACAATCCAAAAAGAACTAAGGGAGGCTCACCGAAGTTGCAGAAGTCATGGGAAGGTCCGTATCGTGTGGTCACCCGACTAAATGACTCGGTAACAGAATTCAGAAGAGCCCTCATGCAAAAATGAAAGTGGTGCATCTCCATCGACTAGCCCGTTACCAAGATGCCGAAGGTGTTTGATCGGGACGATCAAGTCTGGGAAGGGGGCAATGTTTCGAATTTAGAACTAACAGAACCTTCGAGAACGATTTTTGACACTATCATAGTCGTTACATGGATTAATATTAAGGTAAGTCTACTTCATTAAAATATCAAATAATAAATAAATTCACCTAAAACTTAACAAATCTATAACTAGAGCTAAATTCGCAACAATATACACACATATATATATATATATATATATATATATATATATATATATATATATATATATATATATATATATATATATATATATATATATATATATATATACAGGGTCCTGCAGCTCACCTTCCGTCTTTTATTATACCTAAACTATTTATTTTAGAAAAAATATTTAAAAGCCACTATATGCTGTTGATTAGAGAGCACATTTTAAAAATATTCTTGATTATACAGGGTGTTACAAAAAATAGTGGCGCATAAAAGTTGAATTTTTTAAAATGGAACACCCTATATTTTTTTACATTTTTGGAACACTCTTTGCCTAGTTTACAGACTCCTAGAATATTATCTCTCTTTAATAGTTTCGGAGAAAAAAGGTAAAATCGAAGAAAAAAAAAATTATAGTCTACATTTAAAATATTTATAAAAATTAGATAAAACATCTTAAAAGCTAAGCTTACTGCAAAAGGTTTATAGTTATTCTGCTACGAGTATTATAAGTCTTACTTATACAGGGTGACCCAAATTCCATGTCAAACGTTGCAAAATAAAAAATTATTTTTCTCCATTTTTTCAAATGGAACACCCTATATATTTTTTTTCTGTCAGGTACAGAATTAACAGATCAACATTTCTTATTATTACACTTATCTCAAAATTCCTGAAGGTTTTTGAAATATTCTTAAAAAACTAATGTGGTACTTTGTTTTTCAGTACGATAATTGAATAAACTCACTAGTAATGTGGAAAAATGGAACACCCTATATATATATTTCTTCTCTGTCCGATACAGAATTAACAGATCAACATTTATTATTATTACTTATCTCAAAATTCCTGAAGGTTTTTGAAATATTCTTAAAAAACTAATGTTGTACTTTGTTTTTCAGTACGATAATTGAATAACCTCACTAGTAATGTTTATACCTTCGCGATTTTAAATATTAGATAGGTCAGCGTAGTTCTAGCTATGGAGAAATCCTAACATTTTTTCTAATTACGTTTGCTGCATAAAATTTAAATTACTGCCAAGAGTTAAGGCTCGACTTAAGGTGTAACAGCTTTATTTAACATTATTAACAAATATCTAATTATTGCTAAAATTAATTTTTACTTAGAACATATGTCTTCCATTCTCTTCGAGGCATAAACGAAGACGGGTATGAAAAGATCTTCCTACTATTCTTAATACTTCGGGCGTAATACTTTGAAATGCGGTTCTAATCCGTTGCTGCATATTTTCGGGAGTTGTTGGAGGTTTGTTGTAAACAATTTCCTTAACGTAGCCCCATAGAAAAAAATCTAATTTCGTTAGATCAGGCGACCGGGGCGGCCACGCACTTGCTCCCTGTCTTCCAATCCATCGATCTGGAAAATTATTATTTAAATGATCCCTAACTGGCAACGAAAAATGTGCTGGAGCACCATCTTGTTGCAACCACATTGTATTTCTCAGATTAACCGGCAAATTTTCGCACAAATTTGGCAAGTGATTTTCTAGGAAGTCGAGATACATGGCTCCAGTTAAATGTCCATTAAAAAAATGGGGACCAATAACATGTTCACCAATAATTCCCCCCCACACATTAACTGACCATCTGTGTTGTAGATCAAGCTGCCTAAAAATTCTTGGATTATGGTCGGCGTAGTAATGGTAGTTATGACGATTTACAAATTCATTCTTATGAAATGTGGCCTCATCAGAGAATAAAACTTTATCAAAAAAATCAAAGCTTAACCTAATTTTAGCTTGTGCCCAATTACAAAAGTCAACACGTTTCTCAAAATCTGCTGGAAGGAGTTCTTGATGCAACTGAATATGATATGCATGAAATTTATGGCTCTTTAAAATTCGCTGAACAGTTCTTTCGCTTACTCCTACGGCATCCCCGACTGCTTTTTGGCTAACAGAAGGATTTTCCGTGACAGCTAATAGCACAACTAATTCATTTTCTTCCGTTCGAACGGGCCTATTTCTAACTGGTCTTGTATAATTTACATTTCCCGTTGCCATAAATCTCTCTAATAAGTTCGTCATGCTCCTTCTGTCTGGGTGCCTTCGTTCTGGATAATTTTGCGCATAAATCCTACTGGCCAAAAAGGCATTTCTATGCGATTCTCCTAACACAAAAACCATATCAACCAGTTCTTCGCGGGTGTACTCCATGACGATAGAACGTTCAAATAAAACTTCTAAACAGTGACGCAAACAAACGAAAAATGAACTACGTAGAAGGTAAAGACCACTATATGAAAAATCCGATAATTATTTCAATTTGTAAAACTTAAAAAACGAATAAGTAAATTGCCGATATGTTTTAGTTGTTTGACAGTTTCTAGACAATTTGTTTTTCATGGCCTACTTAAATTCTAGTTAATAATTTGGGCAACACTTGTCAATAATATTAAATAAAGGTTAAGGCCGTTTTACATGCTGCAAGTTTCTTGCAGCAAGGGGTTGCACCTGCAAGATATTGCGCGCAATTTGTCTTGCAGACTGTAAAGCGGCAGTTGTATTTCAATTGCAAGTGTCAGCGTATGCCTTCGTGCAAGTCTCTTGCAACTTGTAGGAAGACCTGCAGCATGTAAAACGTCTTTACGGCTTAACTCTTGGCAGTAATTCAAATTTTATGCGGTAAACGTAATTACAAAAAATGTTGGGATTTTAGGTTTTTTCCCATAGCTATAACTACGCTGACCTATTTATTATTCAAAATCGCGAAGGTGCTTATATATGAACATTACTAGTGAGGTTATTCAATTACCGTACTGAAAAACAAAGTACAACATTAGTTTTTTAAGAATATTTCAAAAACCTTCAGGAATTTTGAGATAAGTGTAATAATAAAAAATGTTGATCTGTTAATTCTCTATCGGAGAGAAAAAAAATATATATAGGGTGTTCCATTTTTCCACATTACTATTGAGTTTATTCAATTATCGTACTGAAAAACAAAGTACAACATTAGTTTTTTAAGAATATTTCAAAAACCTTCAGGAATTTTGAGATAAGTGTAATAATGAAAAATGTTGATCTGTTAATTCTGTACCGGACAGAAAAAATATATAGGGTGTTCCATTTGAAAAAATGGAGAAAAATTATTTTTTATTTTGCAACGTTTGACATGGAATTTGGGTCACCCTGTATAAGTAAGACTTATAATACTCATAGCAGAATAACTATAAACCTTTTGCAGTAAGCTACTAGGTTACCTTAGCTTTTAAGATGTTTTATCTAATTTTTATAAATATTTTAAATGTAGACTATAATTTTTTTTTTCTTCGATTTTACCTTTTTTCTCCGAAACTATTAAAAAAAGAGAGATACTATTCTAGGAGTCTGTAGACTAGGTAAAGAGTGTTTCAAAAATGTAAAAAAATATAGGGTGTTCCATTTAAAAAAATACAACTCTTATGCGCCACTATTTTTTGTAACACCCTGTATAATCAAGAATATAGTGGCTTTTAAATATTTTTTCTAAAATAAATGGTTAAGGTATAATAAAAGACGGGAGGTGAACTGCAGGACCCTGTATATATATATATATATATATATATATATATATATATATATATATATATATATAATTATATACAATATATCGATATTTAATTTTCTTTTTTAAAAATATATGGTCGAAACGTCGGCAATTTCACATTAAAAGAGCTTTTATTTATTGTCCTAAACCCCGAAAACAAAAATTTGAAATAGCATATATTACTAATTGATTCTAACACATTACTTCTTATGATACGGTTTTTGTAAAGTAGCCCTTTAGGGCTGAATTAAATAATAATTTTTGTGGTAGCATAAAGCTCTTGCAAAATGTCTCTCGGGACTATATTTTCGTTGTGTTTGATTTATAAATAACGGTCGTCACACTGTTTTAGTAAAAATATTTAAGAGTAAAGTAGCCCTTTAGGGCTGAATTAAATAACAATTCTTGTGGTAGCATAAAGCTCTTGTAAAATGCTTCCCCGGACTATATTTTCGTTGTGTTTGATTTATAAATAACGGTGGTCGCACTATTTTAGTAAAAATGTTTAAGACTAAAGTAGCCCTTTAGGACTGATTTAAATACTAATTTTTCTGGTAGCATAAAGCTCTTGTAAAATGTCTGTCAGTTTTATATTTTCGTTGTGTTTGATTTATAAATAACGGTGGTCGCACCGTTTTAGTCGAAAGTTTGAAGAGTAAAGTAATCCTTTAGGGCTGAATTAAATAATAATTTTTGTGGTAGCATAAAGCTCTTGTAGAATGTCTGTCAGGACTATATGTTCGTTGTGTTTGATTTACAAATAACGGTGGACGCACTGTTTTGGTAAAAATGTTCAAGAGTAAAGTAGCCCTTTAGGGCTGAATTAAATGACAATTTTTGTGGCAGCATAAAGCTCTTGTAGAATGTCTGTCAGGACTATATTTTCCTTGTGTTTGATATATAAATAACGGTGGTTGCATTGTTTTAGTAAACATGTTTAAAAGTAAAGTAGCCCTTTAGGGCTGAATTAAATAGTAGTTTTTATAGTAGCATTAGGCTCTTGTAAATTGTTACTCAGGACTATATTTTCGTTGTGTTTGGTTTATAAATAGCGGTGGTCGCACAGTTTTAGTAAAAATGTTTAAGAGTAAAGTAGCCCTTTATGGCTGAATTAAATAATAATTTTTGTGGTAACACAAGGCTCTTGTAAAATGTCTCTCAGGACTTAATTTTCGTTGTGTTTGATTTATAAATGACGGTGGCCGTATTGTTTTAGTAAAAACGTTTAAGAGTAAAGTAGCCCTTTGGGGCTGAATTAAATGATAATTTTTATAGTAGCATAAAGCTCTTGTAAATTGTCACTTAGGACTATATTGTCGTTGTGTTTGGTTTATAAATAACGGTGGTCGCACTGTTTTAATAAAAAAGTTTAAGTGTAAAGTAGCCCTCTAGGGCTGAATTAAATAATACGTTTTGTGGTAGCTCTTGCAAAATGTCTCTCGGAACTATATTTTCGTTGTGTTTGATTTATTAATAACGGTCGTCACACTGTTTTAGTAAAAATGTTTAAGAGTAAAGTAGCCCTTTAGGGCTGAATTAAATAACAATTCTTGTGGTAGCATAACGCTCTTGTAAAATGCTTCCCAGGACTATATTTTCGTTGTGTTTGATTTAAAAATAACGGTGGTCGCACTGTTTTAGTAAAAATGTCCTAGAGTAAAGTAGCCCTTTAGGGCTGAATTAAATAATATATTTTACAATCCCTTTCAGGACTATATTTTCGTTGTGTTTGATTTACAAATAACGGTGGTCGCACTGTTTTAGTAAAAATGTTTAAGAGTAAAGTAGCCCTTTATGGCTGAATTAAATAACAATTTTTGTGGTAACATAAAGCCCTTGTAAATTGTCTCACTCAGGACCATATTTTCGATGTGTTTGATAACGGTGGTCGCACTGTTTTAGTAAAAATATTTAATAGTAAAAAAACCCTTTAGGGCTGAATTAAATACTAATTTTTGTGGTAGCATAAAGCTCTTGTAAAATGTCTGTTAGGATTATATTTTCGTTGTGTTTGATTTATAAATAACGGCGGTCGCACTGTTTTAGTAAAAAAGTTTAAGTGTAAAGTAGCCCTTTAGGGCTGAATTAAATAATAGTTTTTATATTAGCATAAAGCTCTTGTAAATTGTCACTCTGGACTAAATTTTTGTTGTGTTTGATTTATAAATAACGATGGTCGCACTGTTTTAGTAAAAATTTTGAAGAGTAAAGTAGTTCTTTAAGGCTGAAATAAAAAATAATTTTTGTGGTAGCATAGAGCTCTTGTAAAATGCCTCTTAGGACTATATTTTCGATGTGTTTGATTTATAAACAACGGTGGTCGCACTGTTTTAGTAAAAATGTTGAAGAATAAAGTAGCCCTTTAGGGCTGAATTAAATAATAATTTTTATGGTAGCATTAAGCTCTTGTAAACTGTCACTCAAGACTATATTTTCGTTGTGTTTGGTTTATAAATAACGGTGGTCGCACTGTTTTAGTAAAAATATTTAAGAGTAAAGTAGTCCTTTAAGGTTGAATTAAATAATAGTTTTTATGGTAGCATAAAGCTCTTGTAAAATGTCACTCAGGACTAAATTTTTGTTCTGTTTGATTTATAAATAACGGTGGTCGCACAGTTTTGGTAAAAATTGTTAAGAGTAAAGTAGCCCTTTAAGGCTGAATTAAATAATAATTTTTGTGTTAGCAGAGAGCTTTTGTAAAATGCCTATTAGGACTATATTTTCGTTGTGTTTGATTTATAAATAACGGTGGTCGCACTGTTTCAGTAAAAATGTTTAAGAGTAAAGTAGCCCTTTATGGCTGATTAAATAATATTTTTTGTGGTAGCATAAGGCTCTTGTAAAATGTCTCTCAGGACTTAATTTTCGTTGTGTTTGATTTATAAATAACGGTGGTCGCATTGTTTTAGTTAAAATGTTTAAAAATAAAGTGGCCCTTTAGGGCTGAATTTAATAATATTTTTTGTGGTAGCATAAAGCTCTTGCAAAATGTTCTCTCGGGACTATATTTTCGTTGTGTTTGATTTATAAATAACGGTGGTCCCACTGTTTTAGTAAAAATGTCTAAGAGTAAAGTTGCCCTTTAGGCCTGAATTAAATAGTAATTTTTATAGTAGCATTAAGCTCTTGTAAATTGTCACTTAGGACTATATTTTCGTTGTGTTTGGTTTATAAATAACGGTGGTCTCACTGTTTTAGTAAAAAAGTTTAAGTGTAAAGTAGCCCATTAGGGCTGAATTAAATAATAGTTTTTATATTAGCATAAAGCTCTTGTAAATTGTCACTCTGGACTAAATTTTTGTTGTGTTTGATTTATAAATAACGGTGGTCGCACTGTTTTAGTAAAAATTTTGAAGAGTAAAGTAGTTCTTTAAGGCTGAAATAAAAAATAATTTTTGTGGTAGCATAGAGCTCTTGTAAAATGCCTCTTAGGACTATATTTTAGTTGTGTTTGATTTATAATTAACGGTGGTCGCACTGTTTTAGTAAAAATCTTTAAGAGTAAAGTAGCCCTTTAGGGCTGAATTAAATAATAATTTTTATGGTAGCATTAAGCTCTTGTAAATTGTCACTCAAGACTATATTTTCGTTGTGTTTGGTTTATAAATAACGGTAGTCGCACTGTTTTAGTAAAAATATTTAAGAGTAAAGTAGTCCTTTAAGGCTGAATTAAATAATAGTTTTTATGGTAGCATAAAGCTCTTGTAAATGGTCATCCAGGACTAAATGTTTGTTGTGTTTGATTTATAAATAACGGTGGTCGCACAGTTTTGGTAAAAATTGTTAAGAGTAAAGTAGCCCTTTAAGGCTGAATTAAATAATAATTTTTGTGTTAGCAGAGAGCTTTTGTAAAATGCCTATTAGGACTATATTTTCGTTGTGTTTGATTTATAAATAACGGTGGTCGCACTGTTTTAGTTAAAATGTTTAAAAATAAAGTAGCCCTTTAGGGCTGAATTCAATAATATTTTTTGTGGTAGCATAAAGCTCTTGCAAAATGTTCTCTCGGGACTATATTTTCGTTGTGTTTGATTTATAAATAACGGTGGTCCCACTGTTTTAGTAAAAATGTTTAAGAGTAAAGTTGCCCTTTAGAGCTGAATTAAATAGTAATTTTTATAGTAGCATTAAGCTCTTGTAAATTGTCACTTAGGACTATATTTTCGTTGTGTTTGGTTTATAAATAACGGTGGTCTCACTGTTTTAGTAAAAATGTTTAAGAGTAAAGTAGTCCTTTAAGGCTGAGTTAAATAATAGTTTTTATGGTAGCATAAAGCTCTTGTAAATTGTCACTCAGGACTTAATTTTCGTTGTGTTTGATTTATAAATAACGGTGGTCGCACTGTTTTAGTGAAAATGTTTAAGAATAAAGTAGCCCTTTAGGGCCGAATTAAATAGTAGTTTTTATGGTAGTATAAAGCTCTTGTAAAATGCCTCTCAGGAGTATATTTTCGTTGTGTTTGATTTATAAATAACGGTGGTCGCACTGTTTTAGTAAAAATGTTTAAGAGTGAAGTAACCCTTTAGCGCTGAATTAAATAATAATTTTTATGGTAGCATAAAGCTTTTGTAAAATGCCTCTCAGGAGTATATTTTTGTTGTGATTGATTTATAAATAGCGGTGGTCGCACTGTTTTAGTAAAAATGTTTAAGAGTAAAGTAGCCCTTTAGGGCTGAATTAAATAATACTTTTTGTGGTAGCATAAAGCTCTTGGAAAATGTCTTTCAGGACTATATTTTCGTTGTGTTTGATTTATAAATAACGATGGTCGCACTGTTTTAGTAAAAATATTCAAGAGTAAAGTAGCCCTTTAGGGTTGAATTGCTGAATTAAATAATATTTTTTGCGGTAGCATAAAGCTCTTGTACAATGCCTTTCAGGTCTATATTTTCGTTGTGTTTGATTTACAAATAACGGTGGTCGCATTGTTTTAGTAAAAATGTTTAAGAGTAAAGTAGCCCTTTATGGCTGAATTAGATAACAATTTTTGTGGTAACATAAAGCTCTTGTAAATTGTCTCACTCAGGACTATATTTTTGATGTGTTTGATTTATAAATAACGGTGGTCGCACTGTTTTAGTAAAAAAATCTGAAGAGTAAATTAGCCCTTTATGGCTGAATTAAATAATAATTTTTGTGGTAGCATAAAGCTCTTGCAAAATGTTCTCTCGGGACTATATTTTCGTTGTATTTGATTTATAAATAACGGTGGTCGCACTGTTTTAGTAAAAATGTTTAAGTGTAAAGTAGTCCTTTAAAGCTGAATTAAATAATAGTTTTTATGGTAGCATAAAGCTCTTGTAAATTGTCACCCAGGACTAAATTTTTGTTGTGTTTGATTTATAAATAACGGTGATCGCACAGTTTTGGTAAAAAAATTTTAAGAGTAAAGTAGCCCTTTAAGGCTGAATTAAATAATATTTTTGTGTTAGCGGAGAGCTTTTGTTAAATGCCTATTAGGACTATATTTTTGTTGTGTTTGATTTATAAATAACGGTGGTCGCACTGTTTTAGTAAAAATGTTTAAGAGTAAAGTAGCCCTTTATGGCTGAATTAAATAATAATTTTTGTGGTAGCATAAGGCTCTTGTAAAATGTCTCTCAGGACTTAATTTTCGATGTGTTTGATTTATAAATAACGGTGGTCGCACTGTTTTAGTTAAAATGTTTAAGAATAAAATAGCCCTTTAGGGCTGAATTAAATAATATTTTTTGTGGTAGAATAAAGCTCTTGTAAAATGCTTCTCAGGACTAATTTTCGTTGTGTTCGATTTATAAATAACAGTGGTCGCACTGTTTTAGTAAAAATGTTTAAGAGTAAAGTAGCCCTTTCGAGCTGATTTAAATAATAATTTTTATAGTAGCATAAAGCTCTTGTAAATTGTCACTCAGGACTTTATGTTCGTTGTGTTTGGTTTATAAATAATGGTGGTCGCACTGTTTTAATAAAAAAATTTAAGTGTAAAGTGGCCCTTTAGGGCTGAATTAAATAATGATTTTTATGGTAGCATAAAGCTCTTGTAAATTGTCACTCAGGACGAAATGTTTGTTGTGTTTGGTTTATGAATAACGGTGGTCGCACTGTTTTAGTAATAATTTTGAAGAGTAAAGTAGCCCTTTAAGGCTGAATTGAAGATTAATTTTTGTGGTAGCATAGAGCTCTTGTAAAATGCCTCTTAGGACTGTATTTTCGATGTGTTTGATTTATAAATAACGGTGGTCGCACTGTTTTAGTAAAAATGTTTAAGAGTAAAGTAGCCCATTAGGGCTGAATTAAATAATAATTTTTGTGGTAGCATAAAGCTCTTGTAAAAAGTCACTCAGGACGAAATATTTGTTGTGTTTGATTTATGAATAACGGTGGTCGCACTGTTTAGTAATAATTTTGAAGAGTAAAGTAGCCCTTTGAGGCTGAATTAAATATTAATTTTTGTGGTAGCATAGAGCTCTTGTAAAATGCCTCTTAGGACTATATTTTCGTAGTGTTTGATTTATAAATAATGGTGGTAGCACTGGTTTAGTGAAAATGTTTAAGAATAAAGTAGCCCTTTAGAGCGGAATTAAATAGAAGCTTTTATGGTAGCATAAGGGTCTTGTAAAATGCCTCTCCGGATTATATTTTCGTTGTGTTTGATTAATAAATAACGGTGGTCGCACTGTTTTAGTAAAAATGTTTAAGAGTAAAGTAGCCCTTTAGGGTTGAATTATTTAATAATTTTTGAGGTAGCATAAAGCTTTTGTAATTTTTGAGGTAGCATAAAGCTTTTGTAAAATGTCTCTCAGGACTATATTTTTGTTGTGTTTGATTTATAAATAACGGTGGTCGCACTGTTTTAGTAAAAATGTTAAAGAATAAAGTAGCGGTTTAGGGTTGTATTATTTAACAATTTTTGTGGTAGCAAAGAGCTCTTGTAAAATGCCTGTCGGAACTATATTTTTGTTGTGTTTGATTTATAAATAACGGTGGTCGCACTGTTTTAGTAAAAATGTTCAAAAGTAAAGTATCCCTTTAGGGCTGAATTAAATAATATTTTTTGTGGTAGCATAAAGCTCTCGTAAATTGTCACTCAGGACGGTAAATAACGGTGGTCGCACTGTTTTAGCAAAAATTTTCAAGAGTAAAGTAGCTGTTTAGGTCTGAATTAAATAATATTTTTTGCGGTAGCATAAAGCCCTTGTAAAATGCTCTTCAGGACTATATTTTCGTGGTTTTTGATTTATAAATAACGGTGGTCGCACTGTTTTTGTAAAAATCTTTAAGAGTAAAATAGCCCTTAAGGGCTGATTTAAACAATTATTTTTACGGTAACTTGAAGTGCATGTAAAGTGTCTTTCAGGACTATATATATCAATCTGCATAATATTATTTATTACATTTTCGAATACATCAAAAATTGTTAGCCACATTTTGTAGGCAGGACCTGCCCGTGCGGTTAATAAAGGAATCTAATGAAAATTAGCTCTGACGGTCTGTATAATAATTTAATTAACACATTTACCTGGAACTATATAGTTTTTCAAAATTTGCTAGTTTTAAATGAAAAAAAAAAACTCGAAAACCATCGATCCAAAATCAAATCAAATATAATCAAGATATAAGTAAAACTGTATAAAAAATAAATAAGCCGATTTTTTCGAGACTAAAAGGTGATACCTACTTAACTCAAATAAATTGTGTTTTCATGGAAGTCCATATACCCAGGTATCGGTGGATTCTATTGTACGAATATTTGTAAGTAACTGTATAGGCATAATTTATTTGAGCAACTACACACATGACCAAAATTATTGCATATTATAATTGGACATGTGTGTATATATACCTACTAGGATCAAAACTGCTATTTTTTTTTATTAGGTAGGTACCTATGCGTCCAGGGGCGTGCGGTGAAATTTTAAGAAGGGGAAGCAATTTTTTGCAAATTCGTCAATGACGTCATCATAAAAACGTCGATGCTCCGACATATTTTGGAGAAGTTTATTTTCAATGAACAGCGATGTATGCGAAAGTCTCTCCTGCCCCGTTGAATTTCTCACGAAATTTTTTATACATTTAAGTGTTGAAAAATTGCGTTCTACTGATGAATTTGTGGCAGGTATTGTCAATACTAATTTACACAATTTCGACACTTCGGTGTAGGCATCTTCCAGCTCCTTGTCTTTTAAAAATTGCATTAGTTCCTAAGCGTTATTTTTTGCGCTAATGTCATCAGTTTCGTAAATCACTTTTAATTCAGATCGCAGTAACACTTGGTCGAAGAACTGGTTATAGTGAAGAAGAAGAGATTTAAACGCATCTTCTGGAAAAGTTTTTCATTTAAATGCATCAAAATTGCCGAGCTTTCCTTTAAATGCATCAAAATTGCAGAGCTCGAGGAATTTAAAATCATTTAAACCGTTAAATCTATAGTTTATTTGTTGCTGAATTTGATCGATTATTTCATAAAAAAGGCGTCTGTTTGAACATCTCCCACCTTGTCTGTTCGAAGACGCTTGGCTTGTGGCTCTACATTTAACGTCATCGTTTTCTCCCAAAATAAGTCAAAGTCTTTTCTTTTTTGGCTTAACATGGACTTAAAATCATCCACTTTTTTTAGGCAAAAAACAATATCATTTGTTTTAGTTTGTAATATATTAAAACATTGTCCGAGAATGGAAATATTTCTGAAAATATGTTCAACAAATAATTAAAATTAAAATCTCGTTTCAAACAGTCCAAAAACCCCCTGTTAACTAATAATACTGTTAACACAAGTCTTCCATTATAGTTCCACCTAGTAGGAGCTACTTTAGGCAATCGTTTGTGGATGATGTAGTCCAAAGCTGGTGTATGTTTTGTTGACTTGGAAAAAAAAGCAGCCATGCCATTTAAAGTAACGAAAAATACTTTACACTCTTTAATGTGATTGATTGGACTGGGATAAAACTAAATTTAATGTATGGACAAACACAGCACTTGGGAAAGTTTCTCGAACTTTAGCTTGCAGACAGTGATGGCAGGACAATTAGGGTAATTGTCCTGCCATCACTGCAGCTCCATCATAGCTTTGAGCAACTAATTTTTTCTCCATTAATTTCTTTAGTAACGTTATAAAGTACGGTATATAATGCATCTGATGTACGATTTTCGGACACATTCTTAAAACCTAAAAATCGCTCTTGAATACTTCCATCTGTTTTAACGTAGCGTATTACTATAGATAATTGGCTAAAATTAGTGATATCAGTTGTTTCGTCCAGAACAATAGCAATGAACCGCGCCTCGCCAATCTCCTGCTTAATTCTTTTTAGAATAATCGTTGCAACAGCGGAAATTAAATCACGATGTTTTCTTTGCCCCCGTTTTTTCATGTCACGTTGAGTCATAAAGCCTTATATTCTAAATATTATGGAAACTGTTGTGACTAAGACCAAATAACACAAAATTAGTTTTATCCATGTTTAAGGACAACAAAGTAATAAATATCTAATCATTTCTTTAAATGGCGGTTACCATCTCTATTACGAATTGCCACTTAAATTGTCAAAATAATAGCTGTGTCCTCCGCGAAACCAAAAAACATTCGTTTCTTCAAAAAGCGATGACTTCAATTATGGGCCCCTGTACATACAGAAAATATTTGAAAGACATTAATAGTTTTGCATAGTCCTTTTATACTCCGAAAACATTATTGAAAAAAAAAACGAATTTTGTTAATTATTTTCTTGGGTATATGTTAACTCATTGAAAAATAAATCTATAATTTACATGGACGTCTCGTTCATTATATTGAGCTTTCTCAAGATAAAAACATATATAGTTAATAGTGTAAAATTTAAAATAGTTAAAAAAAACAATGACCATAAAAAGAAAAATACATTTAAAACAAATTAATATTATATATAAATTTTACACTATTAACTAAATATGTTTTAATTTTAGAAAATAAATTTCCATTTTGAGAAAGCTCAATATAATCAGCGAAACGTCGATGTAAATTATAGATTTATTTTTCATCAATGAGTTAACCTATACCCAAGAAAATAATTAACGAAATATTTATACATAGGTGAAGAAATTGAATGAATATATATATATATATATATATATATATATATATATATATATATATATATATATATATATATATACGTATATATATATATATATATATATATATATATATATATATATATATATATATATATATATATATATATATATATATATATATATATATATATATATATATATATATATATATATATATATATATATATATATATATATATATATATATATATATATATATATATATATATATATATATATATATATATATATATATATATATATATATATATATATATATATATATATATATATATATATATATATATATATATATATATATATATATATATATATATATATATATATATATATATATATATATATATATATATATATATATATATATATATATATATATATATATATATATATATATATATATATATATATATATATGTTTTCTGTTAATTTTTTAATTGTTCTAAATTGTTTGATCAAACAGTTTTCAAAAAAATAACTTTTGAAGCTTATAATTACTTTTTATGAAATGTTAGGAAAAAAAGACTGGGTATTCATTCGTGTTTGTGGGAGATTCAGAAAACATCAAATTTTATTTATTTTTATGATATAATAAAGCTTTCAATATAGTATTGTAAAAAAAATAGGATATGTTTTTTAGAGACTTAATTCAAATAATATTAAATTTCCTAAACAAATAGTTCCAAAGAAGCATAAATGTTTGTCCAAATAAGTACAATTTTATCATTTATCAGAAACCCAAGCACAGTTAAATGAAGTATTCAATAAATAAGTCAACAATAATAATTCTGTTCCTTAAAACTTCTTTAAAACATGAATAAAATAAATTTAAAATATATACTAAAATTATGTGTAATATTTCCATTTCTTGCTATTTTGAAAGTCATCCAAAGAACGAAATTTCAATGTTTTGTTTTGCCCCAATTTTATATTTCTTTCTACAGCAAAGCTTTCTTGATAAGGCTGTTTGAGAGGTGAAAGTCCATCAATTTAATCTTGGTCCTAAAGAATAAAGTTTAAGTTGAGTTAGTCCATTAATACAATTTTGTAACTTGTTTGCCGACAACTCCAGAATTATTAGTTAATAAACTTTGGTTTTAAAAAAATTACAAATTATACCAGTTGTCCACAATATCAATAAATTGATGTGATTACCAGCACCATCATAAAAAAATAATTTTGGCTATGTATCTTTTTGAATAAATTTTAAAGTTAATTTTGAAGCTAGGTTCAGAGTGTGAATGAAATGAGGCACAGACAGGGCTGCGATCTATATGCAGTTCTATGTTCTGACTTCCACTTGTCACAACTCAGATTTTAATACTTGATTGCATAACCTTGAGTCCATATTAACTGTTTTAATGTAATAACTTGTTTTTTTAAATATCACATTAATTTAGAAATTGATATCTTAAATAACATGTGTAATGCTACTATTGTAAAAACATGAATAAAGAGTATAAGTATTGATTAGATACACTTTTTAACATCTAACCAAAAAAAAGAAAAACCAACATAAGTTGGGCTAACCAAAAACGCAACAATGTATTTAAAATACAATTACATACAAAATCATAGATTAAAAAAAAAAGTGTCCGGCTGGATTTTACCACACAATCTGTCTAGTGCAAATTCAAAACTCTACCAATGAGCTACAGCTACAATACCAGAAAGTAAACAAACTTTGTCTATATTATAGAAAAGTATCTTCTAAACTACCACGGAGAGCATATAGATTGCAGCCCTGACTGTGTGTAGCACCTCACGTAAATGAACTGTTCTGAACTGAAAACACCAAAATAACTTACGGTTTTTCAATTTTGAAGAAATGGGATTTTTAGATTTTGTAAATGTTAACAAAGCTGGTTGCCTGACAAATCTTTAAAAGCACTTTGTTTAATTGCTTAATAACATTGGCTTTCAGTGCTAATACCAAATATTTCTAAAAGTTAACATCTTTGTGAGAAGAAAAACATTTTAAAAAGAAATAATGTCTTATTATTAAAGTATAAGCCCAAACTGATTATTCTGATGTATTAATTACCTCAGCAGTCCAATATTTATTGTTAGATAGAACTATTTCTCATACTGCTTTGTTTATCCACTTATAATTTTACAGCCAAAGCTGATCCTCTTTTTGTTGTTGCCTGGGATTCATATTCCATATTGCTGAGATGGGGCCACTCTGGATGATTAACGACCAATAATTTACTTGGTTTTCCTAAAACTACAAATATAACTATATATTATTATCATGTTATCAATTAATTACAAATGCTTTTGTTTTAACTAACATTTAGTTTATATTTAAAAAATCCAACACAAAATCCGAAGAGGGGTATTTAAGAATATAGATGTTAATATAATATGTGAACAGTACAAAACACATTCTGATGTCTTATATTGATGGTGGTTGTAAATAATAATTGTTGCATCTCTCTTTCCAGTGTCCTTGAGATCCCATTTAAACGGACGAAAAACTAAGAATATCGGGATCCATAATCAAACCAACAATGCTCAAGCATTTTTCTTCCATAGATAATAACAAAACTTTTTGATTGTATCATAACTCCTAACTATGAAATACGTTCTTAGTAGGATAATACGAGGCTATTTCTATAAACTAGGTAATTCTCTGACGATTTGCAACTTATTAATTTCAAACATACCAATAAATAATCAACTATGGTAGTCCATAGATTCGTTGTCTAAAGTTTATCCAAGCAAAAATTCAGTTTGGCAACGGTGACACAAGTTTCTTCCGTCATTGGCGTGCAAATTTATGTATTTGGACATTTAAAGCCAACGCCGCATTCCTAGGTGTCGGGATTTCGACTGTTTGGGCCAGTGACTTTTAGGGGTATTGTCGATTTGGGCCAGTGAAGTTTCGGGCCAAATACATCGAACCCTCTGACTCGATTCACAGGAAATCAAGCATACAGGACTTGGCTGCAGAGAAGCTAGCGGCCCGCATAGATAAAGTATTTTCATCATGCTCCGGTTTCACTAACCGTTGGTCTCAAACTTTTAGCACTGGTCTGTCAGATAATGACGTTTTGATTGCGTCATGTATAGAACATGGTGAAAACGTGTGGTTACTGATTTCAAGCTAAAGTAAATGGTTAATTGTGTTTTCATTTTGCAAAAAAAATAGTAACAAATATAGGGTAACAATTATCAATTTATGTGTAAAAGTTTATTTTTTAATAGCAATAGTGAACCTGTAATAAGCAGTTTGTCATTTTTCATGAAAATTTTAACATCAGCCTTCAAATATGCAAAAACCCAAATAATATCAGACACAAAACCAGAAGTAAGACTAGAAGACGATAAAAATAATTTATTTAGTGATAAAAATAAATAATTCCGCTGTTTCCAATTTCTAAACAAACCGCTATATTTTGTTTGTTTTTGGAACCGCGATCGAGACCATATCCCCGACATGGTTAGCAATTTGACAGACCAGTTGTCGAACCATTCAGCTGGTGACGTCACTACTTAGATCGTGAATTCTTGCGGTTCGAAACGGTCAGCCGAACCGGAGCATGGTGAAAACTTCTGTTATTTTCTATTGTGGCCGGTCGGAGTCAAGGCCGCATTTATTATGGGCTTGATAATTAAGATAATATTTTAGCATTTTTAATATAAACTAAATTAATGGTCTCCTATTTCAAAAATTACATTTTAGAAAATGTTTTGTATTTTTTTGTTGGGAAGCACTGCTTCCCTTGCTTCCATGGACTGCACGCCCCTGTATGCGTCTTATCTATTTTACAAATTACGTTACGCATGATGCCTACTAACTACACAATGTAAAATGTAAGAAAAGTTAAAAGCCACAACTACTACTGCCTCCATAAAACTACCATTGAGTACCCATTTTCTATACAATTGGGAATTTTTAAATGGAAATCTAAACATTCTAACCCCATGGTCTCTTCGAATTTTCATACAATTAAAATATTTACAAGTATTCCCAGCCATTATTTACTGCGTTACTGAAAAAGCTATATTTAATTTATGATATTTTCTGTTCTGTGGCACATCGTCTATCAACCACTGCTGAGTGAATAGTGATGATGAAATAATTTAAAATCTAAATACGCGGGCCGATCAAAGGCACGGCAACATCGAAATTCGCGGAACATAAAAACCTAGTTTGAGAGCGACAGGGAACAACAAGTGCTTAGCCGTGATGGTCGGAAAACCATATTCGCCGTTTCATTCCCATCAGGCTTCTGTAGCGTAGCTAATTTTTCTGTGGTATAGGTCAACTAATTGAAAAATAAATTTATAATTCCCATCTTGTGAAAGCTTAATATAATGAGCGAAACGTCGATGTAAATTATAAATTTGTTTTTCAATGAGCTAACTTATACCCAAGAAAATTATTAACAAAAAAAAATATATATATATATATATATATATATATATATATATATATATATATATATATATATATATATATATATATATATATATATATATATATATATATATATATATATATATATATATATATATATATATATATATATATATATATATATATATATATATATATATATATATATATATATATATATATATATATATATATATATATATATATATATATATATATATATATATATATATATATATATATATATATATAAAATATATATACATATTTTCTGTATGTACCGAGGGCCCATAATTGAAGACATGACTTTTTGAAGAAGCGAATGTTTTTCGTTTTGTTTTGTGGAGGACACTGTTGTTATTTTGACAATTTAAGTGGCAATAATTCATTATAGAGATGGTAACCGTCATTTAAAGAAATGATTAGATATTTATTACTTTGTTGTCTTTAAACATGGATAAAACTAATTGTATGTTATTTGGTCTTAGTCACAACAGTTTGCCAAATATTTAGAATATAAGGCTTTATGACTCAACGTGACATGAAAAAACGGGAGCAAAGAAAACATCGTGATTTAATTTCCGCTGTTGCAACGATTATTCTAAAAAGAATTAAGCAGAACATACGAAATGAAAAAAAAATGAAAATACGGGTACTACAAGGGCAAACTTAGCATAGAAAGAAATCATCGTTTAAAGTATTTAGAAGTGTTTACTGATGAAAATTTAAACTGGAAGAATCTAATACGATATTGATCTGATATAATCAGAAAAACGAGATTATAAATTTTAAGTACATTACTTTCCGCTACGTGAGTCTCGTTAAATATGCTCTAGTTGTATGACCAAGCAATTGCTTTATTATCATACTTTATAGTACAAAAGTATATAATGAAGATAACGTTTTTTAAAAATAAAAAGATTCAACTCATTTATTTTTCCAAATCAGCATGCTTCTAACTTTGAATCAACTCAAAGTAAGACAAAAATATATTAGAAGATGTTTATCTCGTAGTCTTGTGAAATGCGTCTATTTGCGAAGATTTTAGTCAGTTCATGAAATGTCGTCATATTGTGTATAAATATGAGCTTACAGAATCTGCCTAGTCTCTTCATGAAGAGCCCACAAAGTTTCGCCTTATTGCATGTAACACAATATCATTAAAAACCGACATTTCATGAGGTAACGTGTTCCAGTTGTCGAATTGTGTTTGTTTTGATTTTATTGTAATGGGTAATTTTCTTTCTGCTATTTCTAGATATTATCAAGAAAACAATGAGCAAAAGTTGTTTAATAAGTATATTAAAGTAATTATCATAAGTCATATAATTAAATCAGATTAAAGTAAATACTAAACCATTTTTGCCAGTAAGGAAAGCGTTTCCTTAGAATCACTATATCAGTTGTTTCTCTATAGTCAGTTCTTTAAAGCAAACCTGCGATCTCACAAGTGTCCATGTCTTAGTATATAAAAGGGATTTATTAAAACTTTTAGAATTGCGTTCGTTCTTCATGAAATTTATTTTTTGTTGCATAACAATACTATTGGTATTATAAGGTTTTGGTTATTGGGTGGTCTGCAGTTATGTTGTTGCCATACAGTCATACAGATGCTATGGTCATGGATGATGCGTTCAAAATGGATCACTTTGTACAATTCTAATAAATAAAATAATAAAAGGCAATTTTTCTTGGGCACTTTACGAACCTGCAAGATTACAATTGAGGCATATTGTGTTATGCAAAATACGTCGATGCGGTTTGTGCTTTTCACGAAAATCCCAGGCATATCCTGTAACTTCATGTTTTTACTCAATATGCCGACGCTTCATGAACTGACTAGGATCTTCCTGAAAAGATGGATCCCTATATAAGACTACGATCTATACATAAATCACATTATTATAGAAGGTATCTGGAAGACTGGACCTTAGCATTAATATTAGAATTCTGGCTAAAAATAATAATATCAGCAGTTTTTTGGCCATGCAAAGGCTTATACAGGTCTAAGCGTTTACGATTATTTATTAGGCATATTTCAAAATTGAGACAAATTTGTAATAAACAGACATACTATATTAATAAACATGCAAGGAGTGTGCTTAGAAAATGTAATTTTTAAGGAAATAACACATTTGTTTGTAGCCGTAACCTTAATGGTAATTAATTTGAACAATTTAGGTAAAATTAATTAATTAAAGTTTAGGTTGTCTTAAAAGTGAAAGATTTTGTACCAGTTTGTGTAAATTTTGTAAAACTTAAACGGATGACTGTTTTTTTTAATAAGCATAAGGTTACGGTTTACCTATTATTAATATATTTAGCGGAATTAAATATTTATTTCCAATAATTTCAAGTACTTTTTTTTAAAGCATGTTTTAGTAGCGTCATAACTTCGGCTAGGGCAATTCTTTTGAGCCATGGTCGAAATCAGATAAGAGGTAAAGGTAAATAATTTGATTCGTATATCGTAGTCCAAGATAACAGCATAAAACTAAAGCGGCAATCATTCCAGCACTTCTGAAGACAAAGCAGCGTATTTTATCTAATCCGCTGAAATCGTTCTTCAACTCCCCCATCATAGAAAAAAAGAGGCACATGCAGGGTGTTCCGTAAACAATAAGCCATATTCATAGAATGTCATGTAGTATGACAAAGTGCAACCGGTTTACGCAAAAATGTCTTAGGCAAGACGGTAACGGTACGGTTTAATTAGAATTAGAAATCAGAAAAATCTAGGGAGCCGGTACAACTTTTGCTTTTTTAGTCCCGTTCTCTCTATCTGATTTTCGATTATTTGAGGTAAGCCTAGCATGCGATTTGATGATTAATGATGGTTTTATCGACGAATCTGAGTTAAGCTAGCGCCAACGGGACAGATTTACCCAACAATTCAGGTTTTGTTAATAAAAAATCGTGTTTTAATATAGATTCGAAATTGTTTCGTCGCTGTACGGCGCATTTTTTTTACAGCAAACCTAATCAATATTGTTTAATTATGTTTAAAGTCATTCGCCTGAACAGGGATTCGGCACATATGCGCGGCATCCAAACCCGAATATCCTACCAGGACCACCGAAATAGGTAGCCCACGCTGAACAAAACTTGCCTATACTCCGCGGAAATAAACGGCGCATATTTAAGAAAATCTATTTGTTAAGTGCATCTGCCCCGTTAGCACTAGGTTTGTCCAAGTACATCGGTAAAACCATCAATAAAGCCGTAACACACCAGAACATCGAAAATAAGATTTGAAATGCGCGTGTACTAAAATGTTGTGACTGGTATGACTCGTCGGCGATTGAAAGTCCCGTAAAATTTAATTTAAAATAAGCACATCCAACATAAAAACAAAACTAAAAAAACCCAAGTGATAAATATAATATGAATTTTGTCACTGCGAATGTAAAGAGTTTTTGAAGCATGATTTTTTATATAAAAAAGAAGTGAAATATATATCGTACAGAATTTGGCACATAAAATGATTGTTTCTGATAAATGTTTTTGAAGAAAACATTTTCTACAAAAGTGTATAAAGATAAAGGAAATACGGAATTAAGAAATTTGAAGGTGAATATCTTAAAAACGAAACATCGCCGAAAAAAATGTGAATTCGTATTCGTGATCATAGCACCAAAATGTACTAGTGTACCAAGAAACGTTAAAATCTACGAAGGTACTACAAACTGCGCATTTACCTCAAAATTTTCCGACGACAATATTCAAAGCAGAATTTGTCTTCTTTTTGTGTTTAATGTTGATTTGATTGATTATTCAAAGAAGAAAACGCAGTAATTATTTAATTTTAAAATTTATTTAGGTAACATTTTATTTTATTAAATAGTTGAACTGTGCACAGATTAGCAGACGACGCCCGAATAACTAAATAACATCATGTTATCCTCTGGAGTGCGAAGGCATCATCTTCAAAGCTTTAAGGGGGAACTGCACGCAGTATTATGGATCATTTGCAAACCTTCCGCCGCTGCAATATTATGTTAAAATTATAAGAGATATGTATTAGCTTCAATGTGATTTCAATAGGGAAATATATATAGTTGGGCGCTAAATGCATTTTTTTATGAAAAAATCAAACCTAAGATTATAAAATAGAAGTAGATTTGTCCATTTTCGACTACTTTTTGACGCAAATGCCGTCGCCTATAATTTTTTTCCCACAAAATGGCTTTTTACCGCCTTGCATTGATCCCTTGTCTACGTAACTGCAAAATTGAATTGAACTGCAGCGCGTGAACCCTTTTGAACCCACTTTTAAATGAAATGTTAAATAATAAAATTTAAATTGCCTATACATAATACATTTTTTTGAGGTCGGACGTGCAGGAAGTTTTTTCTAATACGTAGGTACTTTTTCATCTTACTTTGAAGTTGACTAGACCTTGTCGCTAGTTTTTCACTTTTTGCGTGCAGTTCTCCCTTAATACATCATACATTAGTAAGATATAGCTTTAAAGATGATGCCTCCGCGCTGTCGCACTCCCACCTTCTAATACCTGTTGCTAACCTGGTAACGATCTATCTGGTGCCTCCTGCGCCTGCCCATCTGCTAACCCGGTAGCGCTATTTGACAAAGTATTCATAATAAACTGTTTTAAAAACTGTTACTTTAATGAAATTATACAAATTTTAAAATTAAATATTTACTGTATTTCCCTTTTTGAATGATAATGGTTGCCAATATAAAGCACGAAATAAAAAAAATCCCTTGACAAATATAACTTTATTAATCTGAATGTTGGGCAAAGTAGACAAATAAATATAGTGGTTTGTGATGTTATGTGAAACAATGTTATAAATTGGAAAGTCTGCTATTTCAGTTTTTTAATTATGTATTTAATGATAAAATCACTGAAGGATGGAGAAAACAAAGTTTAAAATGTTTTGTAATTTAATACGTCTTCAGAGTTGTAATTAGCGCTCGAAGACTAACTAGAAGGCCAAAAACCGTTAGGATCAGCAAGAGTACGGTTAACTACATATTTACCGGTACTAGAAGCATATTTACTTTGCTTAGTCAGTTGAGTGATGAGAGAAAGGGAGGAAGATAATTAGGCTGAAATGGACGACCTAAGTCTGACGACAGGGTGCTTTCGAATCGCCTCGTGGAAAGCAGGCCTCTGTGTTTGTATCATAAGCGTTTCCACGTGTACGGTTTTGCCGCTTTGTTTCGGGGGGGGGGACTCAGCAGACGCTGTGAACGGGTAAGGCCTATTTATTCCTGCATTCTATCCTGTTCGTCTACCCAGTTCTACGTATAATATCAGCGTAATGACCGCCATCAGGCGGGAGTAGGAAGAGGTGAGGAGGTAGCTTAAAAGAAAAGGTCTTGTGATACCAATAATAATCTTAAGCAGCACGTTATGGAAGCCAAAACGCATTTCAAAAACTTGGAATAATCTAAAAAGATATTTGAAAGAATCGGGGTGCTTAGAGCATCCGGACAACCCACCGATAACGTCTCCAAACTGGAATAAGGTGTAAATTATCTGGGTCACCGTAGCTCTCACTAAGCCCTGGGCGGGAGCAGTTTGGTATCCGCGCCAAAAACATAGCAAGTGTCTGACCAGGAAGAACAGCATCGCATTTCATCTCCTTCCAAACGGAACAAAGAAAATTTAAAGCGAACGAAAGGCTTTGGCGAGTTGTGAGCAAATTTAAGCGACAAATAAAATTTGAATCTACTGTTTCACTTATTTTGAGGGTATTTTTGGCTATTGGCTAATTACAACAAAACTGGAAACTGTAAGTAGCATGATATAATAAACGGAAGGTATGATATCTAGACGTTCTCATTTGCGTCCGGTTTGCGCACTGACGTCATTGCGTGCGTAGATTTTTAAATTCCTTATGGAGATGCATGTCGTTTCTAGCCTTTAGATATTATATTATCATTTTTTTCAATTAAAAATGTTTTTTTAATGAAACATTGACATATAATTCACTAAAATAAAAACTTATGACATGGTAGTTATATATTTATTTAAAAAAATACAAAAAACGCGCTAAAGAAAGAGTTAAAAGTTGTATAAAATCCGACAGTATTTAATTTTATACTATTATTTTGTTATACAGTTTATATTTAGATCAATTTAAAACTAACAAATGCCATAATATCTGTGTTTTTTTATAAGTACAGGGATGTAACTAAGTCCCATTTAAGGGGAGAAGGTCAAATTAAAAAAATGCAGGTATGGGAGGGAATAAAACAACACACACTGAACAAGTTTAACCTTTATGTGCACAGCTGCCGTTTGTTCCTATATTATAAGTAATTATAAGAAAAGATAAAATATAGCCTTATTCTAGTTGAAAAACTCTTTTCTTATTAAAAATGACGACTATTTCGTCCAGATTTACATTGTTGTCTTTTTTCATATAGTGGAATTATGGTGTACACATTTTGGGAATGCAATATATATTATATCTGTATGTCTATCATACATAAATGTGTTTAAATCATCTTAGTTCCTTTGAAGTATTGCTATGAGTAATTCCAGGAGCCAATTTGATTCATGTATATGATTAACAAATTGCTTTAATTTAGAAGTTCTCTGAATATAAGTTGTATAATACATTGAATACATTATAATTATTAAGTACCTTATGTAAAAGTAATCCATCTTTTCTTTCCTGAACTCACAGGGAATTCAAAAAAATTTCAAATGTTCTGCTCACTCTTTATTCAATCCCGAATAAAACACATGACCATGTTGGAGTAGTTTCTAAACGTAAAAATAATTAAAATAGGGTAGAATAATGTCAAAAATTAGCAATCTCCTAAAACATTAATCAATATGTGATACAAATTGGTTGTTAGGTAGGTATTGAATTAAATAAAAAATGCTAAAAAATTACCTTAAAAATTAAAAAAAGGAAGGAAAGAAATGTGTACCTCTAAGAGCTTACCTTTCCAAAACAAATCCTGATAAAAGATATATAGGCTTCAAGGTTTTTATCTGTTCTTTCACGCACTTAGTACTAAGCAGTACAAATAAGACTATTATTCCATATACTAAATAAGATTGTCTCAGTGTAAGAGTACTAAGAGTCCAAAAATTGAATTAGTTGCAACTTTATACCATGTCTATATTCTAAAATGAAGATAAGGTACTTGTATACCTTTTTTCAATCACTGAAGTTCAAAGTTTCAAAATAATCTCAATGCAGGTTTCCAACAATAACTTTTTTCAATATTCACTCTCCATTATTCAAACTAAATAAAAAATTATGCTATATATGATAAGCAAATGGCGTTATAATTATCAAAAATCGCACTTCAAACTCAGAATACAAGCTTGACAGCACAGCAGGCCTGTTTAAAGAATTTCTAGCCATTAGCGTAACTTGCCAATGGCGTATTTAAAGTGTCGGGCTAGCGATGGATTCCATGCATTCCAATCTGTCGAGATTTCGACTGTTAGCGCCAATGTAGTTTCGGTACACTAACTGTTAGGGCCAGTGCAGTTTAGGGGAAAATACGCACTACCCATTATTCTACTACATTTCATTTCGTATTTTTGTTATTTTTTTTATTATGTTACTTATAAATTATTCATAAACATACATTATTCTACTACTTTTAAATTTAATTATGTTTTTGTTTACCTATCCTAGAAGTGTTGATATCTTTTATTGTTAAATGAGATATTTCGTTGTTGCCAATGATTAAAATATCTATTTATTTTGAATACATACAACTTACTTTTTAGTGTAATATTAGGTGTTATATGTATATTAGAATTAAGTTTGCTATTCCTTTACTGTTGAAGTTTTTTTTGTTCATATAATAATTTGAATAATATCTACGAATAAAAATGCGGATTAGGTTAGTTTAGGATTGGTAAGGTTTGCTGTAAAGGCAGCACGCAGTAGCGCGTCAACAAAATTCCTAGTTTATTTATATTAAAACAAGAATTTTTTAACAAAATCTATAGTGTTAGTGTATCTCTCTCGTTGCTTAGCTCACGTTTTTAAAGCCGTATACCGACATTAAATTAATAAAATCACACATCAAAACATAGAAAATCAAATTTGAAATGCTATGATTAGAGAAAGTCGCACGTGTTTCAAGGTTCTACATAATTGGCTGGATGTTGGAATATAACGTCAGAGAAATTAAAGAAGAAAAAAATCAAGAATTGTGGTTATGTTATTGCGTGGTGCGTGGTTTTCTCGTTTGATTTTCCACACTTTCTTTTGAACGTTTTAAATACTACTTCTTCATCTAGTCTCGGTATTCCATTGTAGTTAAACATTTATTTTTGCCAACTTTGTTATGAATATGGGTGAACTACAAAATAGTAATGTAAATGCTGGCGACTTAGATGACGAAACCAAGGAAAAACTTAGAGGTGATACCCTTTATAGTGAATCTTTTGTAATAAAAACATTGATGAAGCTTTCTGATATAAAATACACCGAAGAAATGGAACAGGATTTATGTTTTTTATGGGACATGACTACTGAGAAGGATGTTTGCAACTATCTTTTGCATTTACAGTACCCGTCTTTGGTCACAGCTGCCATAACAAATTGTACTGAAGGACGGTTTATAGAAATATTAATAGGGACCTTAACTAATATCATCCTTTTAGGAGATGCTGATAATAGTTTGACTTATAATGGTGTAATGATAATATTGAATGAACTTAATACAGATGAGTCAGCAGTTTTAATTCAGCTTATGCGGTTTATTGAAGCATTGGCATATACAATGCCCAATTGGGTTCTTTTAATAGGACACGTTATTAAAGAAAGAATGCAGTTTATATTAAATTATTCGGAAAATATCAACCTAATTACTCACACTATGCAAGCATTGGTGAGACTAACACAAGACTTCAAATTAGATCAATTTCAAGTAAACTCAGTATTATTTAAAAGTGTTTTAGAAGGATTTGATACAATATTTTTAGTTGAGACAAACAAATTTGAATTAGAAATAGATACCAAAAAAACAAATAAAATAGTCAGGATATTTTTTAATCTCATTACCAATATGTGTGCTTATACAGAAAAATACCATGAAGAGAATGGTATTGCAACCTCAATAAACTCGTGTGGAAAACTTGCCATAGTAATTTGTAAAATTCTCAGTCACTTTTCAGAGGAAAAAAATCTATTTCCTTTAACAGCAAATTTTAATGAATATATTTCTTCATTTCACACAATTGTCATCACTCGTAATGTTATCATAGTTCAACAAGCAGATACATGTTTTTTTAAACAGACATTTAGTGCTTTATGTAAAATATTATACCTTTTACATACTTGCAAATCAGAAGTGTTAGAAAGTTTTAATTTAGTCTTAGAATTCATAGGATGTTTTATCAATTTAGTAGATGAAAAGGCAGTATTGGTTGAATTAAAAAATATTCGTTATCGGAGAGGAATTGTGGTATTAAATTCTCTAAGAGAAAACGCAAGGATAATTAAAAATCTTAACATTTCAAACAAGTTGAAGTTTCTTTTTTTAGAGTTCAAATAGTTGAAATACTGGTTATAATAATACTTTTATTCCTTTCACTATTGGATTTATAGATATAGTACCTGTCGGTTTTAATTTTGTTCTAAAGCCGGTTCCACGAGTATATTGGGCTAAAAAGATTTAATTAGGCGGTCCAACAAAACAGCTGACTGCTGTCAATATGGCTGGCGTAGGACAAACATTGTTTTCCTCCATATGGGTCTGTGATAATTTAAAAGCAAATTTGAAACATTTTTATATATATTTAGTGCATTTTTGTGTATAGGACCATTTATTATAATTTTGTGTTTGCTTTAAACTTAGTTATGACAAGTGAATACTTTTTGAAGCTTCAAAGTGAGAACGCCGAGCAATGCAAACAAGATATTTCTATAATTAAAAATTAGATTCTTTTGTAGTATAAAGCCAAAAGACTTTCCCCCAGTGACAAATATGGACATTGTTAGTTCTCTAGTTGTTCAATTATGTATATCTAAGTTAAACTTAGTTCCATCTGTGCATTTAATTTTTTTTTATAAATAAAACATTTATATTAATAAAACAAACATGTTTTTATTTAAATAAATTGTAATGCTTGTCAGAGTGAAAAGATATATAAAAATTTCAGAGGGGACAACTGTAAAGAAATGCAATTTTTTTCTATGTAATGAAAGCTTTACCCTTTACTAGACTTAAACTTATGTCTACAAAAATTCATTTATATACTTGCACTCTAGGATAGGATTATACCGAGCCTAAAAAAAATAGTTACATTTTGTTCCCTTCATTTTTTTGAGAAGTTATTGAGAAACTCAAATTTTGAAAAAAGTCTATGCCTTTATAGTACTTGTAAACCTGAGTCTGGAATTTCCACCATTCATAAATTAAGTACTTCTGAATGCATAACAAGATCTTTCTTAATTCAGTCATAGGTTTTGCTGAGACATTTGGTAAATCTTAGTTTTAAGTAAATAATAAATAACCTTGTATATAGTTAATGTAACTTCATTTATACATGAAAAAAAAAAATCTGTAAAAACTATAGACTATAGCTACCACACTTGTGCTAGGATGTCAATCAAAAGGGACTACGTTATTTAATTCCTAAAATATATAATAAAATTCCACATATTATGATGAATTCATAAGTTTAAAAATGTCAAAAAATATGTATTACTCGTATAATGAATTTAGAATTATAAATAAGATTACTTGAGTTTCCCAAACAAAAAATAATTACAGAGTGCATAAAGGTAAAAATTTCTTTCAAGAGGGTACAAATACTGCTAATTATTTAAAACCTGTTAATATTGATAAAACATAAAAAAATAATACAGCATTGAAATATGTAAAGGTACAAAATGTAATGTATAACTTTTTCAGACATATCTTTGATCAGAGTTTGGATTGAGAATCATGATTGTTAATTAGCTAGATTAATTTTAGTTTTTTAATTAATCATTAATATGAAATGTTTTGCACACACTTGGGCCTAATTTATTTTAGTAGTACGTAATCTCCTTATCGCAGTAATCCACTTCAGCCACATCGACAAAAGTTCATTCAATCGTTTTTCATATCTAAAATTGAAAATGTTTGAAACTTAGAGGTAACAGTAACATGATAATGTGGTGACGTTCAACTGACAGATCGTTGGAATGACCTATGTCAGTGTGGGTTATTTGGTTAAAAGTTTAATAAAGGCCTTGTTTATGTATAGATCTTAGAATAAATATACAACAGGAAAGAGACCCATACCCTTGTTTATGTATAGTTGTTCAACGCCGAGTTAGTACTGGCATCACTACTAGATGGCGAGTTCACCAACTGTCTTCTACAGTGACTTTAAACAAGGACAGTGGCGACAATAGAGCATAAACTCCGCCCATCCGCCATTTATGGGCTAAGTCTTTGTTATTTATATGTGCATAGACGGCGATTTTGCATATTTGTTTTGTGTTTTTAAATGGTTTGTGTCTAAATATTTTCAGTTTTAAAATACCAGTGTTATGTATTTATGTTAGTTAGTCAGTTAGTTATTGTACATTTAGGTAAGCAAGTTTTTTAAAAAAATACTGTTTTTATAAGCACTATTTGTCGAAGCTTTCCTTTTGAAAACACTTATTTAGAAGTAAATTACTAAATTAGAGTTACCAGGTTTCCGTTGGCAAAAAAGGAGGAAACGAATGTCTAAGCGAGCTGTTTATCTAGCCTAACAAATAAAAAAAACCAAAAAAGGCTACTTTTTGTAACAACTATCACCTCAACAGCAACTGATATAAAAAAGTATTGTCTTTTGTATAGTGAATATCCCTAATAAACTATTATCTCTGATGTAGAAATATATGATTTTTAAAATTATAATGGGTGCATACAAGAAAGGGCCAATTTGGTTAAATTGCAGACATGATGAGAGGGCATCTGGTAACCCTATATACAATAGACTTAAATTGATTTATAAAATATAGTAACGTAAACTGCAAATACTATATAAATATTCTTTGCAATTCTTAGTTTCTTCAAGAAAAGCAATATCCTCTCGAATTATTGTGTTGTAAGGTTGTCTTTTTGGTCTAAATGCCATCATCTTATCAAGATGAAGAGACCAACCCAACCTAACAAAAAGAAAGATTAGGATCATATAAATCATGTAAACAAATAAAACTTGTTCATTTGTTTGAGTGTATTTCATTCAAGAATAAACAAAACATGGTGTCAGGTGAAAAATATTGTTTAGTTTAAAGAATATAAATAATAGTCCCAATAGAAAGAAATAAGAAAAGCTGCAATGGCAATGGAAAGTTTCAAGCCACCAAAATGTTTGGATTTGAGTGATAATATAGCTGAGAATTGGTCGCAGTTTAAAGAGACGTTCGAGATATTTATGAAAGCAACAGAGTATTACAAGAAAGACGACGACGTACAGGTAGCTATGTTACTTAATCTGATTGGGGATGCAGGAGTTGAGCTTTACGTTACAGAAAACTGAAAAGAAAGATTTAAAAAAAGTTATTTCAGAGTTTGATAACTTTTGCTTGCCTAAGAAAAACACTGTGTTGGCAAGGTATAAGTTTTTTAAAAGGGACCAAAAGGAAGGGGAAATGTTTGATCAATACTATGCTGAATTGAAAAAAATGGTTAAGCTTTGCAATTTTGGTGACCAAGCTGACAGTCTCATCAGAGACAAGATTATAATGGGCTTAGCAGATGTTTCATTGCAAGAGAGGTTACTGAGAGAAGAACTAAGTCTGAAAAAAGTGATAGAGTATTGCCGTGCATTTGAATCAAGCATGAACAATCAAAGATACTACGAGATAATAATCAAGAGGTCAATGTTGTTAACAGAAATAGAACAGGAAGATTTGAAAGACAATTGAAAATAGCAAACAAAAACTTTGAATGTAGAAAGTGTGGAAGAAATCATGGGCCTCGGAACTGTCCAGCTTTTGGAGAAAAATGTAACTTTTGTGGAGAAGAAAATCATTTTAGCAATAAGTGTTTACATAAATTAAGAAACTCAAGGAAGAGAGAGAAAAATGTACGTGAAGTATCACAGGAAGAAACTGAAGAACAGGAATTTGAAGAAATTAACGAGTTGTTTGTTGATGTAATAAATATATATGAGATTTCAAAGAATAAAGATAAGGTGGTCTGGATGCATGATATGGTAATCTGTAGTTAAAAAATATCCTGCAAAGTAGATACAGGAGCAGATATAAATATTTTACCCTACAAAGTCTTTAACAAGCTAAATTACTTTGGTTTAATTAAGAATAACAGTTGTGTTGTAAAGGCATTTGGAGGGTCAAAAATAGAAGTAAGGGGCATTGTTACACTTAAATGTAAGCCTGTAAGTGGCGTAAATAGTGCTTGGAAGGAATCAGACATTGAATTCTATATAGTCAATATGGACTGTTCTCCATTGATAGGTTTGCAAACTTGTTTGGATATAGACTTGCTAAAGAATGTATGTGAACTAAGTTCAGAGACTACTAAAACGCCCATGGAAAAAGACAGATTTGTCGAACAAAATAAGTGTGTGTTCACAGGTTTAGGTAAATTACCATTCAAGTACAAAATCAGGTTGACTGATGATGCAGTACCTGTGGTGAGACCTTCACGACGCTATCCAGAAGTTATCAAAGAAAAGTTAAAAGTGGCCTTAAACAGTTTGGAGCAAAAAGGTGTAATAAGCAAAATATGCAGTCCAACTGATTGGGTAAGTGATCTAGTTATAGTGGAAAAAAAAGATAAGTCCATTCGCATATGTCTTAATCCAGCAGAGCTTAACAAGTTTATTAAGCGGGAACATTATTTTATCCCCACTGTCGAAGAACTTACTGCTAAGCTTGGCGGCAAAGGCTTGTTTACTGTACTGGATATGAAAGATGGATTTTATCAAGTGCAGTTAGTAGAAGAATCTACTGACTTGTGTTGTTTCAACACTCCATTTGGCAGATATAAATTTTTGAGATTACCTTTTGGACTCTGCAGTAGCCTTGAAGTTTTTCAACGTGAAAATATGCGTATTTTTGGTGATATTGAGGGTGTTCAAATTTATTTTGATGACATTATAATAGCGACAAAAGATGAATATGAACATGATAAAGTTTTAGATAAAGTAATTCAGAGAGCAATTAAATATAATGTTAAGTTTAATGCTGAAAAACTTCAGTTTAAAGTTAAACAGGTAAAATATTTAGGCTTTCAGTTTTCAGATAAAGGTGTCCAAGCAGATACAAGGCAAAAAGCAGCTATTTTAAATTTACCTGAGCCAAAAAGCAAGAAGGATATTCAAAGGTTTTTAGGTATGTTAAACTTTTTGCATACATTTATTCCAAATTTAAGTAAGATTTCTGCTCCGTTACGCCACTTATTAGGTAAAAATACTGCATTTAAATTTTTAAAAGAGCAAAGAAATGCTTTTAATAAGCTCAAGTCTTTAGTGAGTACAGCTCCTGTTCTCAAGATTTTCGATCCCTTGGAGCATGTTGTCATTCAGACAGATGCTAGTAATGAGGGTATAGGGGCATGTTTATTACAAAATAATCAGCCAGTGGCCTTTGCCTCCAGAAGTTTAACTAGTGCTGAAAAAAGATATCCCATAATTGAGAAGGAACTTTTAGCTATTGTATTTGCTTGTGAACATTTTTATCAGTTTATTTATTCAAAAAATGTAGAAATTAACACTGACCACAAACCTCTTGTAAATATATGGACTAAAGACATACATAAGCATAGTAACCGTATTCAAAGATTAAAACTTAAGTTATTTAAATATACCTTAAATGTAAAATATTTGCCTGGTAAGTTAATGTATATTGCAGACTATTTATCTAGAGCTTCTGTGAATAGCTCTAATGAATGTAGTAACGAAGAGTTAGATGAGATTGTACACTCACTCACTTTGTCACAGGATACTGGGGTCCCTGAAAATGAACTGCAGAAAATATGTATGTTTACAAATAGTGATGAAACTTTAAGTCAAGTTGCAAAATATATTGCGACTGGGTGGACACAATTTAATTTTAAAAAATGTAAAAATTTAGAATTAATACACTATTATAGTTTACGTAACAACTTGTTTATCAAAAATAATATTATTATGTTAAATGACAGGATAGTTATTCCAAAAGCTTTAAAACAAGAAATGTTAATAAGAATTCATGGTAAAGCTCACTTAGGAATTGTAAAAAGTAAAAAACGGGCTCGTCAGCTACTGTATTGGTACCGTTTTAATGATAATATAGAAACTTTTGTTAAGCAATGTAAAAAATGTGAAATATTTCAAAAATCATGTATTAAAGAACCCTTAATATGTCATGACATTCCAGATCTGCCTTTTTATAAGTTAGGAATGGATATTTGTGAATATGGGGGAAAACTTTATCTAATAGTTGTTGACTATGTATCCAAATGGATTGAAATATTATCTATAAATTCAAAAACAATATCAGATATTACATTTAAGTTGCAAAATGTGTTTTGTACTCATGGCATTCCTAAAATTATTATGTGTGACAATAGTCCATTTAATAGTTTTGCTTTTAAACTGTTTGCAAAAAATTATGATATTAAGCTTCAGTATAGTACTCCTTATTATCCCAAAAGCAATGGGATGGCAGGAAAGGCAGTGGGCATTGCTAAGCAAATTATTAAAAAATCAGAAAATGAAAGTGACATATGTGATGCTCTACTTGAATATAGATCAACACCTCTTGCCACTGTGGAATATGCTCCCTGTGAAATTTTAATGAGTAGATTAATTCGATCAAAATTACCATGTTCTGATGTCGTTTTAATACCAAAAGTAGTGTGTCATGATGCAGTTTCTGAAATGAGAAACAATCAAGCAAAAGTAAAAGAACATTATGACCGAACTGCTAAATATAAAACCACATTTTTACCCAGTGACAACATTATTTTTCAAAATAAAATTACTAAACAGTGGCAGCCTGGTGTAATTAATAAACAGTTACCAAACCCTAGGTCATATCAAATAACAAATACTACAAATAAACAAATAATTAGAAATAGCTGTCATATTAGACAATCATTGAATAAAGCCAATTTAAATACTGAATTAATAGATAATTCTCTTAATGAAAATAATTCACGTAATGAAATGATTTCAGAGGCTGAATCAGGCAGCATGCAATCAGAAGCACCACATAATTACAGTCGTCTTATTAATAACCCTGTTATGTCTCCTGGTACACAATCACATGGACAATATTTAGACAATCATTCAACCAATGTGGCAGTGACAACTAGTAGATCTGGTCGACCTGTTAGAAAGCCTAAATATTTAGATTACTATGAGTGTTAAGTTTGATAAAAGTTGTCTTATCATCTTATCAAGATGAAGAGACCAACCCAACCTAACAAAAAGAAAGAGAAGGAGGAGCGGTCGTTTGGCGCTCAGCAGTGATGTTTAATTAGGATCATATAAATCATGTAAACAAATAAAACTTGTTCATTTGTTTGAGTGTATTTCATTCAAGAATAAACAAAACAGTTATGTTATGTAGCTTGAAATTTTGGGATAATTAATGTTTATTTTTTGCAAATAGAGCCTTTTTTATTATTAAAAGTTTATATTTGAACTTAACCATTCTATTATAATAGCAATAAAGTTAAGAACATAAAAGTTGATAAGTTAGGAAGGAATTAATTTAATTTTTTCATGAACCAGAATGTCCTTGTAGTGCGTTCTGGTCCACTCTGAGCATTTTAAATCACATTTTCGAGGATTTCAAGCGTATGGTTAACTTTCACAATATTATCTACTATTTTACAGATCATTATAAAAACCGGGCTGTGCTACAGTAGGATGTTCAAATTGTGCCAAAAAAGGCTTTCATATGAAGGTGTTTCCTAAGAATCCTAGTTGTAGAAATGGGATAAACGGATTCCTATGGACACAGCACGATTATTTGAGGTATGAAATGTGGCAATTTAGTTTAACTTAATTTTATCAAGAATGTATTTTTTTAAATTATTTTTTTTGTAGACTCATTTTGTGCCAGATATGTGGGAAAAGACAAGGAAAGATGGTACCAGAAAACTTAAGACAAATGCAGTACCCTCAATTTTTTTTCTTTTCTTGTATACAGAGTCACTGCTAGTGATGAAAGTTCGATAAACTCAGATCCCGTCAAAGATAAAAATTGACCTATATAGAAGTCTGGCTCGTAGAAAGTCAGCTAGTGCCAATCATTATAAAAATAAGTTAAGATTAAGTGAAAGAAAAATTAAAAGTTTAAAAGACAACTGTGACAGAGAAAGCTTTTTGTGTGCATTTATGAACTCAAGAGTTTTTATTTCAGTGAATTTTTGCCAACAATTCATGTTTATTTTTATATTTTGTGTTCTCGATAATAAAAAAAGTATGTTTCTGTTTTTTTTTAAATACCTACAGTTTTAAAATTTAAACATTTCCACAAATCTATTTTTTCACCCTGTATAAATGTAATATCACCCAAAGTAATTATTTAGAAAATTTAGAAAACAAACATACGTCTTATGAGCCAGTATGTTTACCTTTTGTTGCTTTTTACAAAAAAAAAATTACAAAGTTCAGAATTTCCCCTGCCATACCTACTGTTCAAATGTAATCAAGTTAAGGGTTAACTAGGTAGTATAAGGATAAATTTTTTATAAAATAAACATTTTCCAGACCACTTTGAAAACAACTAACTTTAATTCTTAGGTTCAAAAATTCAATCATTTAGGTAACTATTAAGTATGAAGATACACAAGGACAATGTACCACTTCGACCAATCGTCAGTGCAATAAACTCGCCCACATACAAACTAGGTAAATATCTTTCAAATTTTCTTAATCCATTTACTGGAAAAAAAGATTCTTTTATTAAAAACTCTGCAAATTTCATGGAAAAACTTAAGACAATCCAGTTAGATCCCGAAGATATTTTGGTCAGTTTCGATGTAGAACAGCCATGTTAAACATGCGGCCCCCGGGCCGCGTACGGCCCAAATCAGTTTTGAAAACATCCAGATAATGCGGCCCGCAAACAAGTTGAAAACCGTTTTTGAAAGCGCGCGCCGCTGCAACAACGATTGGTATAATGAAATGTACAATACAATGGCTATGTACATACTGCCATCTATGTTTAGGAGGATGAACTACACATACTCAACCTAAAGCCAAACGTTATCTGGCTTGTTCCATGAAATTCTATCGCGCAAAAACACAGATGACGCTATCTGAACATTCTGGAAAGAACTCGAGAAATCACAATCCGTATATAAGCCGTGTTCGATCGAGTTCAGTCGTTCAGTGTTTAGTCAGTTGCGATAGAGTGTCGAGTTGAGTTGCGCAGTTATTGTTAACAACACTTAACAGTACTCTTTCAAAACCAAGTGGAAGTAAGAGGAAACTTGTAGATGAGCATCGTATCTTTCAAGAAAAGTAGGAATTAGAGTTTTTTTTGCTGTGAAGTGACAGAAAAAATTATTTGTCTGATTTGTAATAGTACAGTCGGTATCCCAAAATTATATAATATGAAACGTCACTATGATATTGATAAAACTATGTTTGACGAGTATACAGGCATGGGCAGAAACGAAAAGTTAAATAAGTTAAAATCACGATTGAAAGATCAGCAGCTTATGTTTACACGTCCAAAGCAAGAAAATGAATCTGTCCTTCAAGTGAGTTACGTACTATCGGAGTTGATCGCGAAACACTCAAAACTATTTGTTGAAGGTGAATTTATAAAAGAGTGCCCTGTAAAGGCCGCGGAAATTGTAAGTCCCGGGAGCGTGAAGGCATTTCAAAATATATTCTTGTCCCGGAATACTGTCGCTGAAAGAGTTACTGAGTTGGTTACCAATATAAGTGATCAGATAAAAACAAAATCAGACTCTTTCATTGCATTTTCTATTGCCTGTGACGAAAGTACAGATGTGTCTGTTGGGGCGCAACTCGCTGTTTCTCTTCGAGCGTTTGATACAGATATCAATGTGTATGAAGAATTACTGGAATTAGTACCATTGCATGATACAACAACTGGGCAGGATATTTTCAATGCTGTTTATGGACTTCTGCAAAAGTACAATTTCGATTTGTCGAAACTGTGTTCCATTGCAACAGACGGAGCTCCTTCAATGGCTGGAGTAAAAAATAGCTTCGTTAAAATATTAAAGACAAAGATCAGAGAGACGGGCAGTGACAAACCAGATTTTCATCATATTCGTTGTATAATCCACCAAGAAGTTTTATGCTCAAAAGTGATCAAGTTGGAAAGTGATTTAAAGTAAGTGAAAAAAATTATAAACTTCATAAGGTCACGAGGCCTTAATCAGCGACAGTTTTCTGCATTTTTTACGTGATTTAGAAAGTGAGTATTCTGGTTTATCATATTATGCAGAGGTGCGTTGGCTTTCGTGTTCTATGGTACTCGACCGGTTTTGGAAACTCGAAGAAGAAATACGCGTTTTCATGGAAACAAAAGGAGAAGATTACAAGATCTTTCATTTATGGTAGATATCACAAAACACTTGTCGGACTTAAATACGAAATTGCAAGGACCACGTCAAGTTATTACAGATATGCATGATCATGTGTAAGCTGCTTTCAAGTGTAAGATGATGTGGGAAAAACAGCTAGCAGAGGATACTCTGTCATTTTCTGACTTGTAAGGCATATCAGGAAAGCACAAGTGTCCCAATATCATACAAAATATATTCAGAGAAAATGAAAAGCCTTCTGGCAGAATTTGAGAAGCGTTTTCAAGATTTTAAGACGCAAGAAAACCATTTTTCTCTATTTACTGGTCTTTTCACTATCGATATTGATAAAGTTCCCCCTCTTGCAAGTGGAAGTAATTAACATTCAGTGTCAGACCCAATTAAAACAAAAATTTGATAGTGTTGGTACATTCGAATTTTATAAGTACTTGCCTGTTCAATACCAAGAAATGAGAAAATTTGCCTGTAAAATCCTGTCAGTGTTTGGAAGTACCTATAAGTGTGAACAACTATTTTCTTTGATGAAAAGAAACAAATCTCCCGCAAGATCGCGATTGACGGACGCACACTTGGACGTAGTTTTAAAAGTTATTTCCGCCGATAAATTCCCGCCACAAATAGACAACTTAATTAAAGACAAAAGATTTCAAATATCTGGCAAAAGAATGTAATGTTTGTAGTTTTTTGTAATGTCCTTTTTATTGGAAATTTAATAAACAGACTTGTCCTATAATAGTACTTTTTCTCAACATTTTCGGTAGTTTGTCTTCTTTAAGATAAGGTTTTGTGGCCCATCTAGTCGATGGTCTTCATGCTTTTGACCCACCAGTGACTTTGAGTTTGACAAGGCTGATGTAGAATCACTTTACACACATGTTCCTGTCAACGACTTAATTTATGTTATATCAGACATACTGGATAATAATAATCTTGATAAGAACTTAATAGACCTAGTGGAAGCTTGTCTTACATCTACTTATTTCATTTTTCAAGGAACTTTTTATGAACAAACTTCAGGGGTAGCTATGGGATCTCCTCTATCACCTGTGGTAGCGAATATCTTTATGGAAGCCAAAGGCTATTGCTCCAATATCCGCTCTACTAAAACCAAAGCACTGGTTCAGATATCTAGATGATACTTTTATTGTTTGGCCTCATGAACAGGATAATCTCCTCATATTTCTGGACCACCTTAACCAGCAACATCATAATATCAAGTTCACGATGGAAATTGACTCTAATGGAACAATTCCCTTTCTAGATGTATGTGTTCAAAGGAAGGAAAATGGTACATTAGGACATTCTGTGTATAGAAAACCGACGCATACAAATAGATACTTAAACGCAAATTCTCATCACCATCCAGCACAAAAGAAATCGGTTATTAACTCACTAGTATTCAAAGCTATTTCGATTTCTGATCAAGATTCTCTAACGTTGGAAATATCGAAACTGACCGAAGCTCTCAGAGGGAATGGCTATTGCACTGAAGATATTACGCGTTCAATTAAAAGATAAAGTAATCCAACTCCTCCAAAGGAGAATGATAAAGAGCCACCATTAGGTAGTGTTGTTCTTCCCTATATACACGGCACTACAGACAAAATAGGACGATTACTTCGGCGGTCCAACATACGTACAATCTTCAATACACATAAGAAGATTGGACAATGCTTGCGATCCCCGAAAGATATTGTACGTTTCCAAATAGAAGGAGTATATAAAATTCCTTGCTCCTGTGGAGAAGTGTATGTGGGAGAAACAGGACGCTCAATATCAACTAGACTCAAGGAACATGAACGATGTATTAAAACGAAACAAATTATTCAATCTGGTGTAGCTGAACAACAGCATAACACTGGCCATCTCATAAATGTAAAGGGAACCAAGGTTCTAGCATCGGTTCCAGGTTTTTATAAACGAAAAATTAGATAATCTATTGAAATATTTATAAAAAGAAAAGAAGAAAAAGAGCCCGCCTGAATCTCTTTGAGCTCATTCAGTGTTCAGATCTCATGGAGTAAACATCCTTGAAGATGCCTCGTGCAATCGAAGGCGAAACGTCGGATAATAATTCCAATTTGACACAGTCTAATCCCAACAACCATGATTTCTTAACTATTAAGTATATTGATAAAAATCACTTTGTTATAGTATTTCTTACAAATCATAATGCTGTAACTGGACAATATTTGACTTCAATACAGCTGGAAGCTTTGCTGTTAAGGACTTCCCACACAAATCGATTGTTGTTGGTTGCAGTTTCCAGCATAAGAGGCCAGTGTTAAATAACTTTATACACCTGCAAAATTCACTGATAGAGGCTACTTTCAGGAACACAGATGCTATTTTTGTTCCAACTTTAGGAACATTTGAGGGGCTTCTGCCCTAGGAAAGTAGAGCGGAACTTTTCACTCATCTTATCCGCAATCATATTGTGAAGCAGCCCAAAGAAAATTTTTGGACACATCGAGGGAACAGAGCGTACAGATAACCGAATCACGTTCGCCTCCAATTGCGACGTGTGCCCGAGAATCATCTATGACTAATAGGACATCTCAAATTGACGAGCATTAGCTGAAATCGAATGGATTTATCCACATTCCAAATTATGTAGTCATATCCAAATTCTGTAGAACACAAATGACTCATGGGGGCAGCGTGATTTTGTTACATGAAACGTTTTTGGAACAGAATTCTTTTCAAAGAGTAGATAAATTTAATTACCTTCTTAACGAGGCCGCGTTTGAATTATCTGTCATTTACTCCAAGCTCAAGAACTTATATGTTATTTGTATTTATCGATCCCCCGAGCGAAAGTTTTCTTTTTCGGTTTGGAGAGCCTCTGACTGAGGTTCCCTGCTCTGCACGTGTTATACTAACGGGAGACTTTAATATTAATTATGATGATCAGAACTCCGTTTCTGCTGTTCACTTGTGTAATTTGTTTAGATCCTTTAATTTGTCGATGCATGTGGATTCGCCAACACGCATTACTCAATATTTATTCAATACCATTGACTATATTTGTTCTAACCTCCCTACCAATATGATAAATTGTACTCTTGAGAATGCTGCTTTGTCAAACCACGAGGCCATTATTTGTAAGATTTTAGAAAATAAAGAGCGTATTAAATCTGAGCCATGTTGTGGACGAATATTTGTTGGCAGAAGTTTTAATAGGTTTCGTGACCTGGGTGATTCGACTAATTGGGGGGATCTGCCTAAATTGCCAGATTCGCTGTCAGCCTTGTATGTCAAAGTGATGCACCTATTTAATGTTGCTTTTCCAATAGTTAAATTGAGACCAAGGACTGGGTCGAAGCGTTCTTGGCTCACAAAGGGTCTTAAAACCTCATCCAAAAATCTACGTTCACTCCATACAATAAGAAAGTGTACGGACTGTCCATGGTTTCACCAATATTTTAGCACCTACCGCTCCTTGTATCGACGTTTGATCAGATTGGCAAAGAGGACATTTTATTCAGATTGCATTAAAACTCTTCAAATAGGCAAAGTGAGTATTCGAGAATAGTGAATGATATCCGCCTTAAGGGCAATTATCAGCCTGTTGCTAGCCCGGAAGTGTCCGATTTGAATACTTTTTTTTGTAATGTGGCCCGGGATCTTCAGAAAAATTTAAATCCATCGAGAGATCCAATTCAGTACATGACACATATTTCCATCCAAAGCTCGTTCTTTCTACCAATGAATCTAGATGAGCTTAAAAAAACTTTACACTCCATTAAAAATAAAAAATCATCAGGCGAGGATGGGCTGTCTGTTAGGATTTTCCTCAACTTGCCAGATGCAACCTTGCTGGCAATGGTTGAAGCAATCAACATCTCATGGTCATTGGGTATATTTCCAGCGTGCCTAAAATCTGCAAAAGTAATCCCCATTCATAAAAAAGGGAGTCCTGATGAACCTGCAAACTTTAGACCTATTTCTCTCATATCAACCTTGTCGAAAAACGAGAAGCTGGTTAAGCATTGGATGTTGTCTTTTCTTAGCTTAAATAATATACTTAGTAAGTCCCGAGTGATGCCATGTATAATCTTCATTGTGACCTGTATTGCCAGATTAATGATGGTGGAGTTTCTGCTGCGGTCTTTTGCGATCTGTCGAAGGCATTTGACTGCGTTAGCCATGAGATTCTGCTGCGGAAGCTTGAAATTTATGGTTTCAGGGGAGTCACTTTGTCTTGGTTTTTCTCTTACTTGGGTGATCGTCGTCAACGTGTGTGCATGGGTTCTGCGTCCTCTAAGTGGGGTTCAGTGTCCTGGGGTGTACCCCAAGGATCTGTTTTGGGTCCGATACTATTTCTCCTGTATATCAATGATCTGACGGACCTTGATATTCGGGGGAAATTTACCCTGTTCGCTGATGATACGTCAATCCTGTGGCATGGTACGAGCGGCGGATCTCTACACTCCACCCTGTCAATAGACCTCCAGCCATTAAAGATCTGGTTTCACTCAAATTTACTATCATTGAATCCCAATAAGACCAAAGTATTATGCTTTAGGGATGACCTGGTGGACATTTCAATCGGGGGCGTTCCCGTTACACAGCGCACGCATAACCAATTTCTTGGCTTGATCATGGACAATGAACTCAAGTTTGAACAGCACATCATCAGTCTTGCTGAGAGGATATCTGCGGGTTGTTTTGCCGTAAGGGTCACAACTCAGTAGCTTGGTGCAGCGGTTGGTAGATCTGTGTACTTTGCTCTAATCGAATCACGACTCCTGTATGGAATCTGTTTCTGGGGATCGGCTAGCAATTACCTCATCCAATCCCTCTTCGTATTACAAAAGCGTGCTCTTCTGTACATATGCAAAGCAAAGCCTAGGGATTCATGTAGCCCATTGTTTATTCGAGAGAGCATTCTCACAGTCACGTGTATCTATATATTGGAGGTCGCTAGCCTTTTATTCAAAAGTCGTCATAAATTCACTATAGAAAACCCCAGGTATGTTACGCGGCAGATAAACAATTTACACCTGCCTATTCCAACATCAGCATTGACGCGGAAATCTATTTTCTATGAGGGCATAAAAATATTCAATCACCTCCCACGCGACATTAAGGAGGCCGAATCACTGATTATTTTCAGGCGTCACCTGAAAATGTTCTTGGTAGGAAAGGCATATTATAGTATTTTAGAATTTTATATTGACATATTTTAGCTGTGTCAGTCTCCTGCTTTAGTTGTGATACTTGTTAACACTGTAAATTTTAAATTTTAATTCTATGTTACTTTTTTATGTTTTAGACTGTAATGTTTTTGATTTAGATTTAGGGGAGTGTTTTAGTCGTACAGCTTTGTTAACTAACTTGTACAAACACGAGGACCTACGAAAAAAAACATTTAGGAAATGGTATTTATTTGGGAACTGAGGAAATAAAATTAACAATGTAATATTTAAAAACAATTTGCTTATATAATATGACAAGTCTTCATTTTATTAATATTAATAATATGGGCAAATATGTAAAGTTGACACCAATTCATAATTACTATAAATTATTCATTTGTTTTCAAATCTGGTTCGAATAAGGAAGAAACGTTGCAAAAGCAGAAGCCTCTGTGATATAATTAAAAAGCTATTATAGCTAGTTTTCCTGTGTTCTGATCGCAGTATCCATATATTTCCGTTGCTAAATTGGCAGTATAAAATGAGCCATCAAACTAAAAAATATATTCAAATAGTAATATGCTTTACGAAAAAGTCAATGTAGGAAAATGAAAATGAAATGAAACACGAGCAATTCAAAAATGTCTGGTTTATTGTGCATGCAATGACTCACATTTATCGGTCAAATATTGTACGAACTTAATAAAAATAATTAGGTATTGCAAGACAAATTTTCATATATTGTTCATGGGCTCACAAGCAAAGAGCACTAAGTGAAATGTGAACACAGCTGATTTAATGCTTTTTGCTTGTAAATCACGTAATTGTTATATATTTACATAATTTTGTGTAAAGTGTATGAGCCAGAGCTAAAAAGTACACACGTAAGTGTAACTATTAAAGCATACAGGTATATGTACTTTAACTACTTAATAGTTCATGATGTTCTATTTCAAAATAATTTGGTATAAAATGATCCGTATAAACTCGGTACGGTATGGTGGAAGAGCCCTTATTTTTGAGGTCTAGTTGAACATTAAACATATTCATTTGCGTAGGCATGAGCTAAAGAGCCTTAAAATTTAATCAATTAATATAAAAACAAAATTAAAATTCGAAGTACAGATACTAAACACAGTGGTGAGAGATGGAGTTTTAACTTTCTTACTTTAACTTACAAATATATAAAAGCCCTAAAATAAAAATTAATTTTAACTGATATAAAAACCAAAGAATCCTAATGGATATAATCAATATTCAATTTGTTGTATTGGTTTATTGGTTCCCTGTTGTAGGACATAGCCTATAGACTTATATAATTGCCTTTTTAAGTTTCTGGATTTATTATAATGTTTTAAATTTACACTTTTTATCAAGCTTAAACCTTATTTTATACTTACGAAATCAAGAATAAAACATACCTTACAGTATTTGTTAAAAAACAGGCCTTACTAAATCATCACATTTTCGTAAACAGCTGATTCCACGCCACATAAATATAGTTAGAATACAAAGTCCAAATAACAAACTTTTGATTAAAGCAAAAATCAAGTAACGATATATTATAAATTTGCAAATAAACTAGACGAAATTTCCATAAGATCAATGGCAAACAATCAAATTTTTGCCCATTAATGGCAGATATTGGCTCCAGCCAATCAAAGCGTTAACCACTATTCTCGCCACTGTCCTCGTATAGTCACTATACTGTCTTCGTTCTTGAATTTTACTACTAAAGACGTGGTGGGATAGGGGAACGTACCCCTGATTTTCGAAAAGGCGGCGTTGTCAAAGTGAAATCGTTATGCCAACAATAAAATATAACTGTTTTTTTTTTTGTTCGAAAGTTATTATTCTCGTTTATATATGCCAATCTATAAACAAGATTATCATCTTTCTTAGATGATGTAAGTGCGCTGATAAATGTCATAATAACTGATAACACGACTTTCGACAGCTAATTGGATGGTCAATTTTCTCAATTCGGCAAAACAGTGTGGCCGCTATCGGTTAACACGGCAAAACAGAAAACTCGCAAGAAAAATGATCCGTCTAAAGATAAAAATAGACAAAATAAACAAAGGCCATACATTTTATTGGAATGTTAACCGTATTAGTCCTTTCAGTTACAACTTACAAAGTTGTTTTTGATGTTTGTAGTGAAATAGATTTAACCAATATCAAGAATACAAGATAATTTTGAATTTTATTTTGTGAGATACCTATTTAGTTAAGTAATTAGGTACTCGGTACATTTGATTGTGTAAATTCAAAATTTGAAAATTGCTGTTACTTATTAATGTGTAATGTAGAGATGTATAAGAAAATTTTATCTTTATAAAAATATCAACGATCCATGTGCTTTTAAAAAATGTCGGCCGTCCACAGTATGAAATAAATGCTAAAAAAAAATAATAGAAAATGTCTAATTTAATTTTAAAGACGGCTGGAAACCCTCTTTAAAATTAAATCAGTAGAAAAAACACTGGTGTAGCCTAAAATGTTAAGCAGAAATTTAGGGCCGTGTCTAGAATATATCACCGTTTCGAGTGGGTAAGGTGTTAAAAAAACAATGCCCTGTAAAAACAAGCAACTAAAAAGCCTTTTGACGTCTTTTCTTTAACTTTCAGTTGTATATTTTGTTATGTCGTGTTTGTACTAAATAAAGTATATTTTTAATACAAAATCGCACTATATAAGATTATTATCATAAAAATAACAAAAAAAATATGTATTAACAGGGGTTCACAAATAGTTGGTTTTGGTGATATCGGGTGTTGAAAATACATATTTTTAACATACCAGGTGATGTAGGAGACATCTAATAATTCGTATTATTTTTTTCTTTTATTTTTAAACACATCAATTTGAAAATTTTCACACATATATTATTCCATACAAGGAAAATTGTTGATGAAAAAAAAAGCCATTAAATACTATTTCCGGTTTTACTGGGTTTGGGGGCTAAAAAGCCATTTTTTAAAAATTAACCATTGCAGCTTTATGAAAAAAAAAATCACTCAACAATCAAATACTTGTTATAAGCAGCTCGAAATGAACTTATGTGTTTGTTAATTTTTGAAAACACTTCGAACTAAAAAATTTTGGTAACGGTAACAGAATTCATTATTTTTTTTTTACTTCTTGTTTCTTCAATAGAGCAATAGTTTAATATTTCTAGTGGCACCAAATGGCCATCTTGAAAATAAAAGTTAATATGCGATACATCTTTAAAAATCGGTAAATGTCCTTTACCCCGAACTTCCGTTATGAATCTTTCCATTTATTAAGAATAGTGAAGTATGACCCAATTTAGTTCGGTACATAGTGATTTAATAACACATATATTCTGTCTTTTCAAATATTTATATTGGGCTTAGACTAACTCTAAGATATTCTGCACCATTTCGCCATATTGGATTTTTATCAAAATGTTACCAGGTCACCCTTAATGTTTGACCAAAATTAGGAGTCAGTGGGATTAACTGTTGTTTAGCTATGCCACGAACAGACAGACAGATTGACGGAATTGAGAAAATATGTTTTCGGCTTTTAGAGACCCTGAAACGCAAAAATCTGAAAAAACTCGGAGTGTGATTTTTTCACGATTACAATCCTTTACGAGGGAAGTAAAAAGATAATTATTTTACTACAAAAAAAAACTGAAAAAACCGGTAAATTTCCTTTACCCGGAACTTCCCTCGCTATGATTTTTTACCATTTGTTAGAAACAGTGAAGTGTGACCCAATTTAGTTCTGTACATAGTGACACTATATAATATATGTGTTACATATACTGTCTTTTAAAACATTTTTATTGTCCGGCATTTTGTTCCATCATATTGGATTCCTAGCAATAGTTTACCAGTTTTTTTCTACCTATGCCACACTTGACTTCTGAACATGATTTAAAATAAATTCGATTAGTTTTTACATCGGCATTCCGCTATTTTGTTGCGTCATATTGAATTCGTTCCAGCTTATCCAATTTGCACATTTAATTTTTCTGCAAACTTTAAATTCAATTGAACAAGATTTTTTTATCTTGATTTTTAAAAAAAAAATATTTGACCGCCATTTCGTTTCGACATCTTAAATTAACTTTACCAATTTATCTCTATATTACTATTATTAATAAATAATATTTTCAGACTGATTTTTTTAAATATTTTATTAGGTCGCTATTTTGTTTTAGTATTTTGGATCCATATCAAAATGTAACTAGGTTATTCCGATGTAACACTTGATTTTTGTGCAACATTTGAAGTAATTATCCAAATTAGTTTCTTTAGTAATAATTTTTTTAAATTTGTAAATGGTTTTTGTTACCGATCCTCTTGTTATTATGTTAGTAGTGTATCATTTCGGGTTAAGATACAGTAACAAAAAACAAGTCATTTTTTAAATTGTCGACGTTTCGCAACTTTATTGTTGGATCCTCGGGACATTTATATAGATTATATATCCTGCATGAAAACCGAATTATCAGTCTTTACCTACTCCGTTGATCCGCAGATATTTCCTAACCTTAAATAATACACCACTCTAACATAACAACACGAGGATCGTTAAGGAGAACCATTTAGAAACTTAATACCTGAAAAATATCTGCGGAGCAACGGAGAAGGTAAAGACTGATAATATGGGTTTCATGCAGGATATGAAATCTATATGTGCCCTGAGGATGGAACAATAAAGTTTCGAAACGTCAACAATTTAAAACAGACTTTTGTTTTTTTACTGGATCCTAACCCCAAATAATACACCACTCTAACATAAAAACAAGAATATGGTTAACGAAAACCATTTAGAAACTTAATATCTGCGGACTAACGGAGTAGGTAAAGACTGATAATATGGGTTTCATGCATGCAACAATAAAGTTACGAAAGTCAACGAATTAAAAAACTTGTTTTTTTTTATTGGATCCTAACCCCAAATAAACCTCACTTTAACATAACAACGAGAGGATCCTTAACGAAACCCATTAAAAACCTAATATCTGGGAAATATCTGCGGAGCAATGGAGTAGGTAAATACTGTTAATGTAGGTTTCATGCAGGCTATATAATATATATATATATATATATATATATATATATATATATATATATATATATATATATATATATATATATATATATATATATATATGTGTGTGTGTGTGTGTCCTGAGGAGGCAACAATAAAAGTGCCTTTTGTACTGGAGCCTAACCCTAAATAATATACCACTCTAAGAATTTTTTTTAACACTGTTTCGCCATATTGGATTTTTACTAATATATTATTAGGTCATCCCTATAAGCTTATCCTTAGCTTTTGGTCAAATTTTAAGTCAATCGGGTAAGTTGTTTTTAAGCTAAGCCGCGAACTGACAGACTGACCTACAGACGGAATTGAAAAAACATTTTTTTTTGGCATCTAGGGACGCTGAAACGTGAATATACGTAAAGCCTGAGAAGGTGATTTTTTTCATCATTACTGTTTATTTGGCCGCCATTTTGTTCCGCCATCTAGTAACACAGTTTTACTAGTTGATCCTATACCACAATTAGTTATGGCACACAATTTGAAATCAGACCATAAAGCAGTTTTTTCAGGCAAAATTTTTAAATATTTTATTAACACGCCATTTTGTTCCGCCATCTTGGATTCATACCAAAATGTTACCATTTGATTCCAACATAATATTTGATGGTGCAATATTTGAGATAAATTGACAAAATGTTTTTTTAATAATAATTTTTTTAAATTTTCACTGCGCCGCCATTTTGTTTCGCCGTATTGGATTTTTACCGAAATGTTGCTAGGTCATCGCCATATGACCATTAATTTTTTACCAAAATTTGAAGTAAATCGGGTAAGTAATTTTTTAGCTATGCCGCGATCAGACAAATACACAGACCGATGGAATTGAAAAAACAAATTTTTCGTCATCTACTGACCCTGAAACATGAAGATCTGAAAAAACATCGGAGGGGGATTTTTACACGATTCCAATACTTACCTTTTACCAAGGAAGTAAACATGAACAAGATATTATTACACAAAACGAGTCTTAGGTCTGTTTTCGAAAAAATGAACAAATAAGTTTATTTTAAACTATTTAAAACAATTATTTTATATATGTGTTTTTTTTTCTTAATTAAGCGGTAGAATTTAGTTTTCAAAAAAATGAGTGTTCACCCTCCATTCTGTAAACCAAAGTTAACTTATAATGTATCGTGGTAAAGCTATTTTCATTCTGAACACAATATCCTGTAAAAATATATAAAATCTTATTTACAATAAAAAACTAGCGGTCATTTCCAGTAAAATCAGAAGTAAAAAAATGTTTTTATCAGAAATCTGTCTCATATCTTACAATATAAGTGTGCGAAATTTCGAATTGATATGTTTAATACTAAGAAACACGTCTCTGTTACATGTCTTCTGTGTTTACCCTCTATATACTGTTTTAATTTTATTTTTTTCTGAACATGAGTTATTCACTTTATTTTTTCTGGTTACTTACTCCAAACTAAACCAAATTTTACTTGTATAGTTATAATAGAACAAGTTATAAGAGAACACGTTATAATTTCATTTTTATCTATCTACTTTTTTCAGAAACTATAAGATGTAACTAACATTGATAACTTAAGTTTATATTCCTCATCTTATTAATATTTGTTTTTCATCTATTCGAATTAAAGATTTTATCTGTGTGTGTGATTGAATGTAATCGAAATTCGGTGCTCATAATTTAAAACTGACTTTAAAAAGAAAATATGTAAACATAGTTACTGGTTATCAATTATTCAAACCAATGTAGACCTACTTCAATCTCGTCGCTCTCGCTTGCCCCCACCGAATTTGTAGGTTCATTCATAAAGTAAAAGTAAGGTTCACATAATAGACTCGTGTCAGGAGCTCTCGATGGCCACGGTTTGACCAACTATCTATCTATAAACAAGGCTCATACATTAATATAAAAGTTGATTAAAAAGTTGTGTTGTGTGTTATAAAACGTAACAAACACATTTTTGGTGGTTTGCATTATCCTGAATACAAGAAATAGTCAGTTGTGTGGCGAGCGGTCGTACCCGTATTAAAAGTAAAAGTAGAAGAAATAAAGGAATTTCGTCTCAACGGTATGTGCATTTGTATTTTCATGAGTAAAGAAATTAACTAGACACTTTTAAACTTAAAATCGTAATTCTTAAAGTGTCAAATTTTAGTGTGTTAGGTTATAAACACAAGAATCTGGGGAACAGATTTGTAGGAGTTCAGAGTTTACACGATTGGCATCGACAACGCATGTAACGCTCGAGATACTATCACCGAACCTAATGTTCATCCATCCTACTGCACTCCGGTATCATCGTATGTTCAAGGTGTGCTCCTATGACGCGAAGAAAGCTTTATTTGAGCCACAGTACAAAACATGTGTTCGTTAAACGTCAATTTAACACAACCTATTCGAATTCTTTGGCAGTTTATTTTTTTAAAGTCATAATGAATAATGATGTGTCCTAGATTTAAATATATATTCATTATATTATCTATGTGTTTGGCAAAAGTAAATTTGGAATTCAATAGCACTCCCAAGTCTTCAACAGTATCAACTCTTCTCAAGATGCTTTCGTCCAGTGTATAAATAATGTATTTTTTAAACAATGGAAACTTAATTTCTAGAAATAGGGATATCTCAAATAATATCAATACAGGGGTAGGAATGATTTGGTTACATTTCATAAAATTTTTTTATTTCATAAGGGTCCTCTAATTGGATGCATAGAATTATATATGTTACCTTAAACATAAAATGTATTCAAAGCATAAAAGTAAACCAAAAAATTCTTATTGAAAGAGAATTCTGTTCCCTAGATGATTATTTTAACTTTTCCATATAGATTACGCCCTGCTTATGTGTAGAGCCTAGTATGAATGAACTGTTCATTTAAATCATTGAAGAAATAGAGAACATCAAAATACCTTAGGGTATTCTGAGGGGTTTTCCAACATCGAAGACACAAGTTTTTAAAATTTTGTAAACATTAACAAAATGGGTTGTCTTTTTTGAAAATACAGACCCAAATAAATTTTGCCCCAGGCCAAAACTAGAGTAAGCACAACCCTGTATGTGAGTAATAGATATCTTTTTAAAAATGATAAGTATATGGATCTCTTCATGTGAAATAAATCTTCTAAGCACTTTATTTAGCTACCTATTTAACAAATTTTTCTAAAAATCTATGAAATCTTTTTCTTTGTAAGAAGAAAATATTTTGAAAAGGAGAAATGCCTCATTTTTATTAAAATATCTAATTATTTTGACATATGAATTACCTGAGCAGTTCTATATTTATTCTCAGATGGATCATGGAACCATTCCTCACTGCTATGTCTGTCTACTCATAATTTTATACGCAAAGCTGATTTTGATTTTTTATTGTTGCCTAAGATTCATTCCCCGATTTGCCAAGATGAAGTCCACTGTGGATGATACATCCATGAATTTTCGTGGTTTTCCTAAAGATGCAAACAGAACTATATATCATAATCATGTTATCAACCAAATACAAATGTTTTTGTTGAGGTTTTTCTTTTAACTAACATTTAGTGTGCACTATACATTAAAAACCCGATATATTGTAGAAAATCCGAAGACGACCATTTAAGAAAAAAATGTATACCTACACAAAAAAAGAATCTAGGTGACTTACCAATATGAAATTTGTACATTACAATATACTTTCTGATTATTCTGATGTCTTAATATTGATAGTCTCTTTAAATTGCCGAATCTAACTTTCTAGTACTCTCGTTCTTGAAATCGCATTTGAATGGGCGAAGAACTGAGAATTCAGGACGTATCCGGAACACAGTAAAAGCTTGCATTCTTGCATATTATTTCTGCATGTTTCACAACCGAACCAAGTAACAATTTACATCATGTTAGTAAAACTTATTTTATTGTATCCTACCACTGATACGGACGCAGTAGAATTAATACGTAGCTATTTGCTATTTTTATAAACTAAACTCTTTGAGAACAATTTAAAACTTATTTATTATTCAGGAATATTAATAACATGTTATCAACCATAAATAAAAAACACCATATGTTTATGTATTTCCACGTTTAAGGCCAAGGACCAATTCCATGCATTCCAATATGTCGGGATTTCGACTGTTAGCGCCCGCGCCAGTGGCGGTTATGTGTAATGTAGATTCGGGCAAATGTCTTTTAGGGGTATTAACTGTTTGGGCCAGTGAAGTTTAGGGCCAAATACATCGAACTAATTCGATAAAGTATATTTTTTCAATTAAAGAAAAGAAAAAAGCCTTTTTTTTGTAGCTTAAAATTGTTAGAGTGTTTATACAAACTGTATAAAAAATATTCGTTCACTAGTTATCTAGTTAGCCGAAGGCAGCCCAGCCCTATAGACCTTGGAAAACCGAAGAGTACCACCAAATCCATCTAGCGGCCGAGTTTCAAAGTCCTCACCGAGAGATCGATAAGGTTCAACAGTTCTCCCTTTAACCCTTCAATCTTTAATAATATTAAAATCAATCTTTAATATTTTATTATACTTTTATTCAATTTTAACAGTATTTACCGGTTCCTTTCCTCCGTCGATCGCCGTAATTTTTTTGTGTTTATATTTACATATACATGTGTTTCCTATTGTTTCACTTGTTCGTAAAGTTTTTAGAGACCCTGTTTGATAGAGTGACTATTCGTGTGTGGTATTTTGGAGAAATACGAATACATGGAAACGCTCTCTTGATCAGTAAGTAAAAATATCGCAACAAATTCTTACTTTGCAGACACACATTTTGCCCTAATTCGGGGATGATGCTATATACAGTTATTAATGAACAAAGTTAAAATCTGTATCTCTGCCTCACTCTTAACTTATCAAATTTTTATACAAAAATTCCAAACTATTTTTCCGATTATTATTGTTAAAATTATTTATAAATACACATTATTCTACTACTTTTAAATTTGTGTCCTTTCATTTCGTATTTTTATTATTTTTTTTTATTATGTTACTTGTTAAAATTATTAATAAACATACATTATTCTACTACTTTTAAATTTAATTATGTCCATTCATTTTGTGTTTTTGTTATTTTTATATTATACTACTTGTTAAAAGTATAAATAGACTTATTGAACTCTTTCTTTGCAAAAAGCGGTTAAAACGTCTATTTCCCTCGCATGGTGCTTGATCATGCACACAACATATCAGCAAAATCTACCACTGGCACCCTGACTACAAAGGTATGATCGACCTTTTTTGGAGTTCTCACAAATCTGTTCCCCAGACTCTTGTGTTATGAACCAAATATATAAAATACAGTAGCGTAACACTTGACTTGACTTGAATTGATTGATTTTGGCTCTATTCCAAAATCCACCCTAAGTAGCCCAAATGTTTGTGCTTCCATGAACGATTCTTAGTGTAATTATATAAGTCTAACCCAAAATTAATTTAAATTAATAAAAAAACTAACCTAATCTAACCTTACATCGTTTAAGATATGCCAAAAAATACTAACAATAAAAATTTAGATACTGTAAGCGTAAACTAACTTAACCAGAACCTAGCACTATAAATATATATATGTATATATATATATATATATATATATATATATATATATATATATATATATATTTACTGTGTCCCCATTAAATCCACAAAAATGAACATATTTTAGTTCATGCTTAGTCTAAGTTATATGGCAATTTAGACCATTGATAGTTAAGTTAATTTTAGCAAACATATAAAAATTTAGAAAAAACTACTGAAATGCAGGATACCCTATATCCCGTGTCATCTTATGGAAAATAATAAGGAAAAAAATCAGTGTGATGTGTTTATACTTATATTAATAAAAGCCGAGATAAAAGCATATTTAATTACCAAAATTCAATAAACAACATATCTCTTATGATGTCCAAAATAAAAGTATTTATGATCTTATTCTCTTCAAAGTGTGTAAAGAAAACAGAATGAAAGCTTTCAAGGCTTTGATCAATGAATAGAATGGAATGGAATAGGCAGGGGTCCCTTAACTTCTTTCGCAATTGTTTAGTTAAAGCTAAAGAAGGATAGGTAGTGTTAGCTTAGGTCTGGTTAAGTTAGTTTATGCTTACAGAATTCAAATTTTTATTTTTGGGACATCTTAAACGATGTAAGGTTAGATTAGGTTAGTTTTTTTATTGATTTAAATTAATTTTGAGTTAGACTTAAAAAAATAAATAACTACACTAAGAATAGCTCATCGAGGCACAAATATTTGGGCTACTTAGGGTTAGTTTTTGGTTACCTGCAATAAATAAATAAATTAATAAATACAAGAAAAATAATATATTTTTGTACATAACAAAATATTAAAAGTAATTATAGAAATTTAAAATGTATGTATATAGGTATTGAAATATTCTATTTTTCCTGTAAAAATAATTTTTCTCCAAAAAGGATTTCATATTTTTTGTTTGCCTTTACTGCCTGTTATACAAAATAACATTTGTTGAGAAATATAATCAAACTGTTTCCCTTCAGCACAGTATCAGACCAAAAAAAAAAGGAGAATATAATGTCATATATTAAAACTTATTGTGTCCCATAAAATTGAAATAGAAACCCATAACTCCAACTTTTTTTCTTTCGTTTTAAAACATACTTAAGATAATTTAAATGTTTTGACCTAACAAAATATTACATGAAGTGTTACGCTACTCTGTTATTTATATACCACTCGGTTCCTAATCTAACTTTAAGAATTATCATTTTAATTATAATAACAATTATTTTTGTCTTTAAATCGGATTTAAAAGTGTCTAGTTAATTTCGTACTTATGAAAATACAAACCTACTTACCGGTGGAACGAAATTCCTTTCTTCCCTGTACTTTTTTAATACGGGTTTCAATTAAACATTTAAATTGGTCAAACCATCGCAAAGTAATCAATGAGTCGGTTAATGTCATGATCATATATATATATATATATATATATATATATATATATATATATATATATATATATATATATATATATATATATGTATAACCTAACCTAGTTAGCGAGAGATGCGTTAAAAAATAATTTAGAGTTTCTTGTACGAGGTGTACTGTTTAGATAATTTAATGGTCAATAAATAAGTAGAGAATTTCAAATTCAGACATTTTTTACATATTCACCACTAATTTTCTCGAAAACTATGGTAAAAAGAATAACACTGACATCTTATGCGGTGTTATTGCACTTCGAAATAAGAATCATAACTGAATATTGTTCTTTGGTTTAAAAAGAGTTTATGCAAACTAGGAAGTACTAAATAAAAATGATGGCGTAGGAACTTCTAGTACCTATATAACCTGCATCTCACAGACAGCACTATTTTACAAATCAGAATGTTTAAGGGTAGTACTTTTATAACATTGGATACCTAATATTAATATTTTTCTAAAATATAATAAAGCATTTTTAACTAATAACATTTATTAGTACCGTATTCTAGCAGGTCTATTTTAATTATTTTATTTATATTTCTAAAATTATGTTTGTATATATATGATATGTTTTGTCTTTATTTGTATAGTTAATATTAATTTTACTGAATTTTCTTCTAACCTAATGTGTCTTAGATGTTGATATTTCATATTTATCTAATGTTTTGTTCTGTATTAAATTTGAGCAAATTTAAATGAAATAATAATACTTGTGCTTGTTTTTATTTAAAACATAATTTAGACTGTATTAATAAAATTATCTATATTAAATTATTTATGGTCTGTCGTGTCTTAAATGCGCTGATATTTTTTATCTACTTAATTTTTCTAAATAATTTTAGATACTTAGAAAAAAATATAATGTCTTAGTTCAACTAAAAATAACCATTCTGCTTATTAAAAAATAAATCATTAAATTTTATTTATTAAATTCAAGTAAGAAAAAGAAAGTAGCAATACAAAAGGACAGTCGAAATGAAACAAACAAAAAAAATTCCATGCATTTTACAGCATATGAAAGCATAATATAACTTTCAAATGATTTGCAATCATCCAGAATGCGTTCTCGCTATGTTAATTTATTTTGCTTAGACAGCAATTTCAATGTCACATTTCTCTATAACTTTGATAAGTGGCCCTTTCAAACCCAGTGTTAATTTTAAAGCATCAATAACAACAAACGTTTAATTGAAATCCCTGAATAAATATAAGGGTATTTGTATGAAAGGTTTATTATATAAAAAGTAAAATTTAATATCTAAATTGAGATATTAACGACATGAATTTTAATGTTTCACCAATTTTTTGTTGAATTGGTACCTGAAATAATGTATCACACTAATTGGCTTGTTTAATTTAGGCCATACCTTAATTATAATTCTCTTTTAAAGGTATAAGTTTTCAAATTACTTTCTAAATTTTAAAGTAAAAATCAAAGTGGATATGCTACTGAAAACAGAAAACAAGGTGTTGTCATTTTGACGGGCCATCGTTTTGATTAATGGGACCTTCCCGGTCTCGTCAAGGTCACGGCTAGGCCATTTCCCAAGAATCATAAACCACACAGGATAGTTGCTTCTCGTAAGCGTAACGTTCGCAATTTCTCGTCGGCCGCAAAGGCAATAACCGGGTGAGTGACGAACTCCGGCCTTGTCAGTCTAAAGATTTAGTATTAGTTACGTTGCTCTGTAATAGAAACTTGCCTTTTAAGCATTGTTTTCTTAATATTCTTTAGTTTTTACAAGTGGTAATAGGTCACACAAGTTTGAAAAAGTCTTATTTGTGCATAGTGAAACATTATTAGTTAAGGAAAGAATTAAAACTTCTTTTATAACTGATATATTTACTTCCGCAGAAGTCTACATAACAAAAAACAATGTCTGGGAATATGTGTGCTGTGCATAATTGCAAAAATAGTTAGTGCAGTAAACAAATATTAGCTATAGATATATTTGGATTTTTTATTATTTTTTTATACATTTTTCAGGCAAGTTGTGTTTTCTTTTAACATATAGCAGGTACTTTTAATTTTTACCCTGGATTGTTGCTTTCTTAGTATCAATGCAAATCTCAACCTTGTTAATTAATCTAAAAGTTATTTATACTTAGGTATCAGAAGCCTCTGTAGTTATTGGGTTTTTTGTTTCCATTTTCGTTGTAAAAGTCGTTATATTAAGGTATTTTTTTGTAATCTCTAGAATACAATATTTTTTAATTTTGAAACAATACGTGTGACAATAGTAAAAATTATTAAAAAATCGTAATATCATGTTTTTTACTTTTCTAATTGAGAATCACTTTACCTATTTGCTTTTTAAATTAATACATTTAGGTACCTAAATTATGGAAAAGTGCTCCTGTCATAAGAGTACATAATTTCATGAATTAAGAAGGCACTCATAATAACATATTTTTGTCTTGACATACTGTTTAAATTATTTCCTAATCATTTATTTTTATGTCTAAATATGAATTTTTAAAACATTTTGATGAACAATGAAATTCATATGTCAGTGTTGCTGTATTAGTTTAATATAAAATGTGTCGTAATTTATTGAATTAAAAATCAAAATAATAGCATCAAAAGGCTAAACCATATTATACTCCTATAGAAATAACGCAATAAACTTGTTTCGAGCAGACCAGGCGGCGCGCGCCGGCGTCACTGCAGCAAGACTCGCTCCCGCTAAACTGACGGAAATAAATCGCAGATGTAATCATCCTGTGTGTTTTAAGGTTCTTGGCTCTTTCCTGTACATTATTTATTCCATATACATATTAACTAACATACTGCGAGCTTTAAAGAAAAACTGAGGAACTAACATCGCCTCCGGAAACAATTGTCTCCGTAGCACGGTGAATACTGCGCATGCGTCGAATATCTTGCTTGTAATTGGTGAATCAGAACTTGACGTTTACCAAACTGACATTTCTCAAGATTCATAATATTTAAAATTTGAAATTTTTGTTGAACATTCCTGTTCAAAATCAATTAAATTAAATGCCGTCAATTTATTATTGACAAAATTGGTCAATTTGTATTGTAAGTATACGATATTAGTAAATAAAGTATTATTGCTCATTTTATAATGGGAGGAAAAATGAAATGCTTCGTTTGTGGGCGAGATCCCCTGCAAGACGATGTGTTTTTAGATAGGTAATTAACATAATTATTTTGTATATTTGTTTCAACAATATTATAATTAAAATTTACAGTTTTTCTTTTTTTTATATGCCTCTCAGGTTTCCTAAAGAAGACCCAGCATAGAAAATGGGCAAATTTCTCTGAAAAATTTATAAATATAAAGGAGGATAAAATGAAAAATATTTTTATTCGTAGTCGGCATTTTACCGATGCCGATTACGAAGATAAAAAACTACTCAAAGAATGTGCTGTCCCCACAATAATTGAAATTAATAAATCGTGTGATAAATTTTAAATATATCGCTATCTAATATAAATAGAGAGCAAGGTCCTGACTAATATCATTGGCTTTAAATAGCCTCTAAAAGTCTATTTATAGCCAATGCTGATACTGATGAATGACTAATTCTAAAAACTAAAAAGGGGGTGAAATATTCCCCTCAAATTTTTATAAATTAATATCTCAAAAACATTAAAGTACACCACATAGATCTAAAACATCGACGAAAGGGGGAGGTATGTCAAAAGCAGATCGTTTCCATGGAAATACAGAGTTGTATCCAATCGCGAATGATCATTGCAACGTTTCCGTAGTTACTCACATTCTTTTCAGAGTACTCATTCGTCACACACAGTAAACAATATTAGAGCTAGAAAGAAAATTTGATAACTCAAACCTGGTAAAATATTTTGAAAACCGCTGAAACCATATACATAGAAAATCAAGTAGTTAATATGTATATGACTGAAACACCCTAATTGAAATAGATTAGGATATCTACATTATTAAATATAAAGCATTTGTGTAGGTGGATAGTCGAGGTCTCTAGGTGATTATTTATGTAGTTGGTTGAATAATACAGTCTTAGATGTGCGAGTTTGAATCCAGCTGCTGCAGATTTTTTTTCGTTTTTATAATGCTTGTGAATATAATCCAAATATCCAGTGAATATTCTAAAATTATTTAGACTGTTTAAGGGACATATATTGAAAATTTAATAACTCCCCTTTATATAAATATTCATATAATAACAACCAAATAACCAATGGATATTCAAAAGAATATTCGTAATCTGCTAAAATTTTCTTATTTTGAGTTCTAAAGGATATTAAGAAATAATTTACATAGGATATATAGATCCTCAAAAGAATATTCAGTGTATTTATCCAGTTTTTGCAGCACTTGAAGCATAATCATATTCTTATTGAAAAGCAATCTGGTTTTCATGAGGGACATTCATGTAAGACTGCAATGCAACTTGTATTTTCAAAGTAAAAAGAACTAATGGATCAGAATAAAATTGTCCTGACTATATTTTTGGGTTTTAAAAGAGCCTTTGTAATATAATAGTATTGACTGCATAATTACAAGTGGCTAGTATATTGGATAAAGCAAGAAAGTTGTTTGAAAACTATTTAAGTGACAGGTGTCAGTCATCATGTTAACTTGTTTTTTGATGACACCTTCATGACCGTATGTGGGGATAGAATTCAAGAAGTACAAGAAAAATTACAGACAGTTAGAAATTTGAAAAGTTCCTAAATGTTAACTTTTTATTTCTAAATACAAAAATAACAAAGGTAATTGTTTCTGAAAATGCAGATCTGCGTTGGGACAAAAATTTTATCTTGAGGAGAAACTCGAGTATATTTCTGAATGTAAATATCTAGGCTAAATAATTGATGATAATTATAAGTTTGATAAACATATATTTTAGATAAAATTAGCAATGAAAAATAATTATTTTAGAATAAGTAAAGGTATGTCTGACTTTGTTCTCTAGAATAACGGTGTGCAAGACCATAATAGCTCCTCAATTTATAAAATTGTACATGGTATATTAGCTACTTAATTGTGTAATACGCCTCATTTTCAAAAAAAAACTTCCATTTTATTTGGGAAATGCTTTGAAGATATATGATTATATAGGTATTTTGAGCTGAGAAATACATTAAACACATTAGTATTAGTAAATTTCACTCTAAGAAAATATGTTTTAAAGTCACTATTTCCCAATAAAATAGCGCAAACCGCACTTTGCTATCTGTCTTAATTTTGGGTATATGATTTTTTTTGAATCTTTGCACGTGTCGAATTCGTTATTTTTAACTAAAATCGTCGATATTTTAAAAATACTTCTTTGATTGAGATTGAGTCTTTCTGAATTGATTGGTGCAAACCGCATTTGGCTATCTCTAAAGGGAAAAAAGTTAATTTTCCGATTTTTTAAATATTTATTTGTTATTATTATGTATATATTTTTTTAAATTTTCCCTTTATAATTTATATATTTCGTTTATAGCAGATTAGATCTTCACAACATGTTTCTCACCTGCCTGATGTAAATAGTCCTCCAGAACATGTGTCCCTTCCTCCAAATCAAAATGAAAATAATTTCAAATATTTATGTAATAATTTTTGTGGTTTCGCTTATAAAGAAAAGTTTTATTTTAAAAATTACGAATCAAATTTTAAAAAACAAGTAATTCAGCAAACGGAAGACGAAAGTTGTCCTAAATTATCCAATATTGTTATTACATAAATTAAAAAAAATTATATAAAAGAAAAACTTAAGAAGATTAAATTCAGATTTGCAACCTGTATATAATATATAAATTGATTAATGTTAACTTATATAAAATAATTAACTTACATAATATGTTAGCTATACACCAGATAAAGGCTTATTTATGTATATGTTGTTTTATTTCCTTTATAATAATATATATATATATATATATATATATATATATATATATATATATATATATATATATATATATATATATATATATATATATACATATATAGATATATATATATATATAGATATATATATATATATATATATGTATATATACATATATAGATATATATATATATATATATATATACAAGAAAGAAAATAATATAAGAAAAAATAACTATGTAATTATAAAATAATATTTATAATTCAGTCAACATCAGACAATGTAAATATAAAACAGGATCCAAACCAGTATACACGTCGCTCACACATTAGATTAACACTGGGGTGCCGTTTGTTTGTGTTGACATTATTTGATACACAGCGAAAGGTCATAACACGTGTCACATTTTTAATGTTTTCTTTTGTTTTAATCTCAACTGAGGCCGAGACTTTAGGTCCTTCTTCTGTTTATTTGTTAGTCAAGCCTCTTTGAGAACAATCAACTTTTTTCTATACCTAAATAGGGTTGTGTCTAATTTTGCTGATCTAGAATGAATAATTGCCAGGTACTAGGAACACAGCTATAGGTGAGTCAAAATTGGTAGAGGTTCTAACCATCGATAGTACTTTCTGCCAGGTGGACCACCGATCCTCTGTCAATGTTCAAAAAAGTACTTTACTCTTGAACATTTTTACAAAAAATTGCCAGGTACTAGACAAATAGCTGTAGGTTAGTCAAACATTGCACAAGTACTAAACATCGATAGTTCTTTCTGCCAGGTGGACCACAAATCCTCTGTCAATGTTTAAAAAGGTACTTCACTCTTGAACATTTTTACAAAAAAGTTGCCAGGTACTAGACAAAAAGCTGTAGGTCAGTCAAAATTTGCACAAGTACTAACCATCGATAGTACTTTCTGCCAGGTAGACCACAAATCCTCTGTCGATGTTTAAAAATGTACTTCACTCCCGAACATTTTTACAAAAAAGTTGCCACTTACTAGGCAAAAAGCTGTAGGTCAGTCAAAATTTGCACAAGTATTAACTATTAATAGTACTTTCTGCCAGGTGGACCACGAATCCTCTGTCAATGTTTAAAAAGGTACTTTACTCTTGAACATTTTTACAAAAAAGTTGCCAGGTACTAGACAAAAAGCTGTAGGTCAGTCAAAATTTACACAAGTACTAACCATCGATAGTACTTTCTGCCAGGTGGACCACAAATCCTCTGTCAATGTTTGAAAAGGTACTTTACTCTTGAACATTTTTACAAAAAAGTTGCCAGGTACTAGACAAAAAGCTGTAGGTCAGTCAAAATTTGCACAAGTACTAAATATCGATAGTACTTTCTGCCGGGTGCACCACAAAACCTCTGTCAATGTTTAAAAAGGTACTTTACCCTTGAACATTTTCACAAAAAAATTTCCAGGTACTAGACAAAAAGCTGTAGGTCAGTCAAAATTTTCACAAGTACTAACCATCGATAGTACTTTCTGCCAGGTAGACCACAAATCCTCTGTCAATGTTTGAAAAGGTACTTTACTCTTGAACATTTTTACAAAAAAGTTGCCAGGAACTAGACAAAAAGCTGTGGGTCAATAAAAATTTGCACAAGTACTAACAATCGATAGTACTTTCTGCCAGGTGGACCACAAATCCTCTGTCAATGTTTAAAAAGGTACTTTACTCTTTAACATTTTTACAAAAAAGTTGCCAGGTACTAGACAAAAAGCTGTAGGTCAACCAAAATTTGCACAAGTACTAACCATAGATAGTACTTTCTGCCAGGTTGACCACAAATTCGCTGTCAATGTTTAAAAAAGTACTTCACTCTTGAACATTTTTACAAAAAAGTTGCCAGGTACTAGACAAATAGCTGTAGGTCAGTCAAAATTTGCACAAGTACTAACCATCGATAGTACTTTCTGCCAGGTGGCCCACAAATCATCTGTCATTGTTTAAAAAGGTACTTCACTCTTGAACATTTTTACAAAAAAGTTGTCAGGTACTAGACAAATAGCTGTAGGTTAGTCAAAATTTGCACAAGTACTAACAATCGATAGTACTTTCTGCCAGGTGGATCACAAATACTTTGTCATTGTTTAAAAAGGTACTTTACCCTTTAACATTTTTACAAAAAATTTGCCAGGTACTAGACAAAAAGCTGTAGGTTAGTCAAAATTTGCACAAGTACTAACCATAGATAGTACTTTCTGCCAGGTGGACCACGAATCCTCTGTCAATGTTTAAAAAGGTACTTTACTCTTGAACATTTTTACAAAAAAAATGCCTGGTACTAGACAAAAAGCTGTAGGTCAGTCAAAATTTGCACAAGTACTAACCATCGATAGTACTTTCTGCCAGGTGGACCACAAATCCTCTGTCAATGTTTGAAAAGGTACTTTACTTTTGAACATTTTCACAAAAAAGTTGCCAGGTACTAGACAAAAAGCTGTAGGTCAGTCAAAATTTGCACAAGTACTAAATATCGATAGTACTTTCTGCCGGGTGCACCACAAAACCTCTGTCAATGTTTAAAAAGGTACTTTACTCTTGAACATTTTCACAAAAAAGTTTCCAGGTACTAGACAAAAAGCTGTAGGTCAGTCAAAATTTTCACAAGTACTAACCATCGATAGTACTTTCTGCCAGGTAGACCACAAATCCTCTGTCAATGTTTGAAAAGGTACTTTACTCTTGAACATTTTTACAAAAAAGTTGCCAGGAACTAGACAAAAAGCTGTGGGTCAATCAAAATTTGCACAAGTACTAACAATCGATAGTACTTTCTGCCAGGTGGACCACAAATCCTCTGTCAATGTTTAAAAAGGTACTTTACTCTTTAACATTTTTACAAAAAAGTTGCCAGGTACTAGACAAAAAGCTGTAGGTCAACCAAAATTTGCACAAGTACTAACCATAGATAGTACTTTCTGCCAGGTTGACCACAAATTCGCTGTCAATGTTTAAAAAAGTACTTCACTCTTGAACACTTTTACAAAAAAGTTGCCAGGTACTAGACAAATAGCTGTAGGTCAGTCAAAATTTGCACAAGTACTAACCATCGATAGTACTTTCTGCCAGGTGGCCCACAAATCATCTGTCATTGTTTAAAAAGTTACTGCACTCTTGAACATTTTTACAAAAAAGTTGTCAGGTACTAGACAAATAGCTGTAGGTTAGTCAAAATTTGCACAAGTACTAACCATAGATAGTACTTTCTGCCAGGTGGACCATAAATCTTCTGTCAATGTTTAAAAAGGTATATTACTCTTTAACATTTTTACAAAAAAGTTGCCAGGTACTAGACAAATAAATGTAGGTCAGTCAAAATTTGCACAAGTCCTAACCACCGGTAGTACTTTCTGCCAGGTGGAGCACAAATCCTCTGTCAATGTTTAAAAGTGTACTTCACTCTTGAACATTTTTACAAAAAGTTGCCAGGTACTAGACAAAAAGCTGTAGGTCAGTCAAAATTTGCACAAGTACTAACCATCGATAGTACTTTCTGCCAGGTGGATCACAAATAGTTTGTCATTGTTTAAAAAGGTACTTTACTCTTTAACATTTTTACAAAAAATTTGCCAGGTACTAGACAAAAAGCTGTAGGTTAGTCAAAATTTGCACAAGTACTAACCATCGATAGTACTTTCTGCCAGGTGGACCATAAATCTTCTGTCAATGTTTAAAAAGGTACTTTACTCTTGAACATTTTTACAAAAAGTTGCCAGGTACTAGACAAAAAGCTGTAGGTCAGTCAAAATTTGCACAAGTACTAACCATCGATAGTACTTTCTGCCAGGTGGATCACAAATACTTTCTCATTGTTTAAAAAGATACTTTACTCTAACATTTTTACAAAAAATTTGCCAGGTACTAGACAAAAAGCTGTAGGTCAGTCAAAATTTGCACAGGTACTAACCACCGGCAGTACTTTCTGCTAGGTGGACCACAAATCCTCGGTCATTGTTTAAAAAGGTACTTTACTCTTTAACATTTTTACAAAAAATTTGCCAGGTACTAGACAAAAAGCTGTAGATTAGTCAAAATTTGCACAAGTACTAACCATCGATAGTACTTTCTACCAGGTGGACCAATAATCTTCTGTCAATGTTTAAAAAGGTATTTTACTCTTTAACATTTTTACAAAAAAGTTGCCAGGTACTAGACAAATAAATGTAGGTAAGTAAAAATTTGCACAAGTACTAGCCATCGATAGTACTTTCTGCCAGGTGGACCATTAATCTTCTGTCAATGTTTAAAAAGGTATTTTACTCTTTAACATTTTTACAAAAAAGTTGCCAGGTAGGTACTAGACAAATAAATGTAGGTCAGTCAAAATTTGCACTAGTACTAACCACCGGTAGTACTTTCCGCCAGGTGAAGCACAAATCCTCTGTCAATGTTTAAAAAGGTACTTCACTCTTGAACATTTTTACAAAAAAGTTGCCAGATACTAGACAAAAAGCTGTAGGTCAGTCAAAATTTGTACAAGTACTAACGACCGATAGTACTTTCTGCCAGGTGGACCACAAATCTTCTGTCAATGTTTATAAAGGTACTTTACTCTTGTACATTTTTACAAAAAAGTTGCCAAGTACTAGACAAATATCTGTAGGTCAGTCAAAATTTGCACAAGTACTAACCATCAATAGTACTTTTTGCCAGATAAACCACCGATCCTCTCTCAGTATTCAAAAAGGTACTTTACTCTTTAACATTTTTACAAAAAAATTGCCAGGTACTAGACAAATAGTTGTAGAGCAGTCAAAATTTGCACAAGTACTTAATATCGATATTACTTTCTGCCGGTTGCACCACAAAACCTCTGTCAATCTTTAAAAAGGTACTTTACTTTTGAACATTTTCACAAAATAGTTGCCAGGTACTAGACAAATAGCTGTAGGGTAGTCAAAATTTGCACAAGTACTAACCATCGATAGTACTTTCTGCCAGGTGGACCACAAATCCTCTGTCAATGTTTATAAAGGTACTTTACTCTTGCACATTTTTACAAAAAAGTTGCCAGGTACTAGACAAAAAGCTGTACGTCATTCAAAAATTTCACAAGTACTAACCATCGATAGTAGTTTCTGCCAGGTGGACTACAAATACTTTGTCAATGTTTAAAAAGGTACTTAACTGTTGAACATTTTTACAAAAAAGTTGCCAGGTACAAGACAAAATGCTGTAGGTCAGTCAAAATTTGTACAAGAACTAACCATAGATAGTACTTTCTGCCAGGTGGACCACAAATCCTCTGTCAATGTTTATAAAGGTACTTTACTCCTTAACATTTTTACAAAAAAGTTGCCAGGTACTAGACAAATAAAGGTACGTCAGTCAGAATTTGCACAAGTACTAACCGTCAGTAGTACTTTCTGCCAGGTGGACCACAAATCCTCTGTCAATGTTTAAAAAGGTACTTCACTCTTGAACATTTTTACAAAAAAGTTGCCAGGTACTAGACAAAAAGCTGTAGGTCAGTCAAAATTTGTACAAGTATTAACCATCGATAGTACTTTCTACCAGGTGGACCACAAATCCTCTGTGAATGTTTATAAAACTACTTTACTCTTGTACATTTTTACAAAAAAGTTGCCAGGTACTAGACAAATATCTGTAGGTCAGTCAAAATTTGCACAAATACTAACCATCAATAGCACTTTTTGCCAGGTAAACCACGGATCCTCTCTCAGTGTTCAAAAAAGTAATTTACTCTTTAACATTTTTACAAAAAAATTGCGAGGTACTAGACAAATAGTTGTAGGGCAGTCAAAATTTGCACAAGTACTAACCATCGATAGTAGTTTCTGCCAGGTGGACTACAAATACTTTGTCAATGTTTAAAAAGCTACTTTACTTTTTAACATTTTTACAAAAAAGTTGCCATGTTTTAGACAAAAAGCTGTAGGTCAGTCAAAATTTGCACAAGTACTAACCATCGATAGTACTTTCTGCCAGGTGTACCACAAATTCTCTGTCAATGTTTAAAAAAGTACTTCACTCTTCAACATTTTTACAAAAAAGTTGCCAGGTACTAGACAAAAAGCTGTAGGTCAGTCAGAATTTGCACAAGTACTAACCATCGAAAGTACTTTTTGCCAGGTGGACCACAAATCCTCGGTCAATGTTTAAAAAGGTACTTTACTCTTGAACATTTTTACAAAAAATTTGCCAGGTACTAGACAAAAAGCTGTAGGTCAGTCAAAATTTGCACAAATACTAACCCTCGATAGTACTTTCTGCCAGGTGGACCTCAAATCTTCTGTCAATGTTTAAAAAGGTACTTTACATAAAATATACATATATACTAAAATTTGCACAAGTACTAACCATCGATAACACTTTCTGCCAGGTTGACCACAAATCCTCTGTCAATGTTTAAAAAGGTACTTTATTTTTTAACATTTTTACAAAAAAGTTGCCAGGTACTAGACAAAAAGCGGTACGTCAGTCAAAATTTGCACAAGTACTAAACATTGATAGTACTTTCTGCCAGGTGAATCACAAATCCTCTGTCAGTGTTTAAAAAGGTACTTTACTCTTTAACATTTTTACAAAAAAGTTGCCAGGTACTAGACAAAAAGCTGTGGGTCAGGCAAAATTTGCACAAGTACTAACCATCGATAGTACTTTCTGCCAGGTGGACCACAAATCCTTTGTCATTGTTTAAAAAGGTACTTGACTCTTCAACATTTTTACAAAAGAGTTGCCAGGCACTAGACAAAAAGCTGTAGGTCAGTCAAAATTTGCACAAGTTCTAACCATCGATAGTACTTTCTGCCAGGTGAACCACAAATTCTCTGTCAATGATACTTCACTCCTGAATATTTCTACAAAAAAGTTGCCAGGCACTAGACAAAAAGCTGTAGGTCAGTCAAAATATGCACAAGTACTAACCATCGATAGTACTTTCTGCCAGGTGAACCACAAATTCTCTGTCAATATTTAAAAAGGTACTTCACTCTTGAACATTTCTACAAAAAAGTTGCCAGGTACTATACAAATATCTGCAGGTCAGTCAAAATTTGCACAAGTACTAACCATCGATAGTACTTTCTGCCAGGTGGACCATAAATCCTCTGTCAATGTTTAAAAAGGTACTTTACTCCTTAACATTTTTACAAAATGTTGCCAGGTACTAGACAAAAAGCTGTAGGTCAGGCAAAATTTGCACAAGTACTAACCATCGATAGTACTTTCTGCCATGTGGACCACAAATCCTTTGTCATTGTTTAAAAAGGTACTTGACTCTTCAACATTTTTACAAAAGAGTTGCCAGGCACTAGACAAAAAGCTGTAGGTCAGTCAAAATTTGCACAAGTACTAACCATCGATAGTACTTTCTGCCAGGTGAACCACAAATTTTCTGTCAATGTTTAAAAAGGTACTTCACTCTAGAACATTTCTACAAAAAAGTTGCCAGGTACTATACAAAAAGCTGTAGGTCAATCAAAATTTGCACAAGTACTAACCCTCGATAGTACTTTCTGCCAGGTGGACCACAAATCTTCTGTCAATGTTTAAAAAGGTATTTTACTCTTTAAAATTTTTACAAAAAAGTTGCCAGGTACTAGACAAAAAGCTGTAGGTCAGTCAAAATTTGCACAAATACTAACCATTGATAGTACTTTTTGCCAGGTGGACCACAAATCCTCTGTCAATGTTTAAAAAGGTACTTTACTCTAGAACATTTTTACAAAAAAGTTGCCAGGTACTAGACAAATAGCTGTAGGGTAGTCAAAATTGGCACAAGTACTAACCATCGATAGTTCTTTCTGCCAGGTGGACCACAAATCCTCCGTCAATGTTTAAAAAGGTACTTTACTGTTGAACATTTTTACATAAAAGTTGCCAGGTACTAGACAAAAAGCTGTAGGTCAGTCAAAATTTGCACAAGTACTAACCCTCGATAGCTTTCTGCCAGGTGGACCACAAATCTTCTGTCAATGTTTAAAAAGGTATTTTACTCTTTAAAATTTTTACAAAAAAGTGTCCAGGTACTAGACAAAAAGCTGTAGGTCAGTCAAAATTTGCACAAATACTAACCATCGATAGTACTTTTTGCCAGGTGGACCACAAATCCTCTGTCAATGTTTAAAAAGGTACTTTACTCTAGAACATTTTTACAAAAAAGTTGCCAGGTACTAGACAAATAGCTGTAGGGTAGTCAAAATTGGCACAAGTACTAACCATCGATAGTTCTTTCTGCCAGGTGGACCACAAATCCTCCGTCAATGTTTAAAAAGGTACTTTACTGTTGAACATTTTTACAAAAAAGTTGCCAGGTACTAGACAAAAAGCTGTAGGTCAGTCAAAATTTGCACAAGTACTAACCCTCGATAGTACTTTCTGCCAGGTAGACCACAAATCTTCTGTCAATGTTTAAAAAGGTATTTTACTCTTTAAAATTTTTACAAAAAGTTGCCAGGTACTAGACAAAAAGCTGTAGGTCAGTCAAAATTTGCACAAATACTAACCATCGATAGTACTTTTTTCCAGGTGGACCACAAATCCTCTGTCAATGTTTAAAAAGGTACTTTACTCTAGAACATTTTTACAAAAAAGTTGCCAGGTACTAGACAAATAGCTGTAGGGTAGTCAAAATTGGCACAAGTACTAACCATTGATAGTTCTTTCTGCCAGGTGGAACACAAATCCTCCGTCAATGTTTAAAAAGGTACTTTACTGTTGAACATTTTTACAAAAAAGTTGCCAGGTACTAGACAAAAAGCTGTAGGTCAGTCAAAATTTGCACAAGTACTAACCATCGATAGTACTTTCTGCCAGGTGGACCACAAATCTTTTGTCATTGTTTAAAAAGGTTTATTTTTACAAGAAAGTTGCCAGGTACTAGACAAAAAGCTGTAGGTTAGTCAAAATTTGCACAAGTACTAACCATCGATAGTACTTTCTGCCAGTCGGACCATAAATCTTCTGTCAATGTTTAATAAGGTATTTTACTCTGTAACATTTTTACAAAAAAGTGGCCAGGTACTAGACAAATAAATGTAGGTCAGTCAAAATTTGCAGAAGTACTAACCTCCGGTAGTACTTTCTGCCAGGTGGAACACAAATCCTCTGTCAATGTTTAAAAAGGTACTTCATCCTTGAACATTTTTACAAAAGAGGTGCCAGGTACTAGACAAAAAGCTGTAGGTCAGTCAAAATTTGTACAAGTACTAACCATCGATAATACTTTCTGCCAGGTAGACTACAAATCCTCTGTCAATGTTTATAAAGGTACTTTACTCTTGTAAATTTTTACAAAAAAGTTGCCAGGTACTAGACAAATATCTGTAGGTCAGTCAAAATTTGCACAAGTACTAACCATCAATAGTACTTTTTGCCAGATAAACCACCGATCCTCTCTCAGTATTCAAAAAGGTACTTTACTCTTTAACATTTTTACAAAAATTGCCAGGTACTAGACAAATAGTTGTAGGGCAGTCAAAATTTGCACAAGTACTAACCATCGATAGTACTTTCTGCCAGGTGGACCACAAATTCTCTGTCAATTTAAAAAAAAAGTACTTCACTATTGAACATTTTTACAAAAAAGTTGCCAGGTACTAGATAAAAAGCTGTAGGTCAGTCAAAATTTGCACAAGTACTAACCATCGATAGTACTTTCTTCCAGGTGGACCACAAGTTCTCTGTCAATGTTTAAAAAGGTACTTTACTCTTGAACATTTTTACAAAAAAGTTGCCAGATACTAGACAAAAAGCTGTAGGTCAGTCAAAATTTGTACAAGTACTAACGACCGATAGTACTTTCTGCCAGGTGGACCACAAATCTTCTGTCAATGTTTATAAAGGTACTTTACTCTTGTACATTTTTACAAAAAAGTTGCCAAGTACTAGACAAATATCTGTAGGTCAGTCAAAATTTGCACAAGTACTAACCATCAATAGTACTTTTTGCCAGATAAACCCCCGATCCTCTCTCAGTATTCAAAAAGGTACTTTACTCTTTAACATTTTTACAAAAAAATTGCCAGGTACTAGACAAATAGTTGTAGAGCAGTCAAAATTTGCACAAGTACTTAATATCGATATTACTTTCTGCCGGTTGCACCACAAAACCTCTGTCAATCTTTAAAAAGGTACTTTACTTTTGAACATTTTCACAAAATAGTTGCCAGGTACTAGACAAATAGCTGTAGGGTAGTCAAAATTTGCACAAGTACTAACCATCGATAGTACTTTCTGCCAGGTGGACCACAAATCCTCTGTCAATGTTTATAAAGGTACTTTACTCTTGCACATTTTTACAAAAAAGTTGCCAGGTACTAGACAAAAAGCTGTACGTCATTCAAAAATTTCACAAGTACTAACCATCGATAGTAGTTTCTGCCAGGTGGACTACAAATACTTTGTCAATGTTTAAAAAGGTACTTAACTGTTGAACATTTTTACAAAAAAGTTGCCAGGTACAAGACAAAATGCTGTAGGTCAGTCAAAATTTGTACAAGAACTAACCATAGATAGTACTTTCTGCCAGGTGGACCACAAATCCTCTGTCAATGTTTATAAAGGTACTTTACTCCTTAACATTTTTACAAAAAAGTTGCCAGGTACTAGACAAATAAAGGTACGTCAGTCAGAATTTGCACAAGTACTAACCGTCAGTAGTACTTTCTGCCAGGTGGACCACAAATCCTCTGTCAATGTTTAAAAAGGTACTTCACTCTTGAACATTTTTACAAAAAAGTTGCCAGGTACTAGACAAAAAGCTGTAGGTCAGTCAAAATTTGTACAAGTATTAACCATCGATAGTACTTCTTACCAGGTGGACCACAAATCCTCTGTGAATGTTTATAAAACTACTTTACTCTTGTACATTTTTACAAAAAAGTTGCCAGGTACTAGACAAATATCTGTAGGTCAGTCAAAATTTGCACAAATACTAACCATCAATAGCACTTTTTGCCAGGTAAACCACGGATCCTCTCTCAGTGTTCAAAAAAGTAATTTACTCTTTAACATTTTTACAAAAAAATTGCGAGGTACTAGACAAATAGTTGTAGGGCAGTCAAAATTTGCACAAGTACTAACCATCGATAGTAGTTTCTGCCAGGTGGACTACAAATACTTTGTCAATGTTTAAAAAGCTACTTTACTTTTTAACATTTTTACAAAAAAGTTGCCATGTTTTAGACAAAAAGCTGTAGGTCAGTCAAAATTTGCACAAGTACTAACCATCGATAGTACTTTCTGCCAGGTGTACCACAAATTCTCTGTCAATGTTTAAAAAAGTACTTCACTCTTCAACATTTTTACAAAAAAGTTGCCAGGTACTAGACAAAAAGCTGTAGGTCAGTCAGAATTTGCACAAGTACTAACCATCGAAAGTACTTTTTGCCAGGTGGACCACAAATCCTCGGTCAATGTTTAAAAAGGTACTTTACTCTTGAACATTTTTACAAAAAATTTGCCAGGTACTAGACAAAAAGCTGTAGGTCAGTCAAAATTTGCACAAATACTAACCCTCGATAGTACTTTCTGCCAGGTGGACCTCAAATCTTCTGTCAATGTTTAAAAAGGTACTTTACATAAAATATACATATATACTAAAATTTGCACAAGTACTAACCATCGATAACACTTTCTGCCAGGTTGACCACAAATCCTCTGTCAATGTTTAAAAAGGTACTTTATTTTTTAACATTTTTACAAAAAAGTTGCCAGGTACTAGACAAAAAGCTGTACGTCAGTCAAAATTTGCACAAGTACTAAACATTGATAGTACTTTCTGCCAGGTGAATCACAAATCCTCTGTCAGTGTTTAAAAAGGTACTTTACTCTTTAACATTTTTACAAAAAAGTTGCCAGGTACTAGACAAAAAGCTGTGGGTCAGTCAAAATTTGCACAAGTACTAACCATCGATAGTACTTTCTGCCAGGTGGACCACAAATCCTTTGTCAATGTTTAAAAAGGTACTTTACTCTTCAACATTTTTACAAAAGAAGTTGCCAGGTACTAGACAAATAGCTGCAGGTCAGTCAAAATTTGCACAAGTACTAAACATCGATAGTACTTTCTGCCAGGTGGACCATAAATCCTCTGTCTATGTTTAAAAAGGTACTTTACTCTTGAACATTTTTACAACAAAGGTGGCAGGTACTAGACAAATAGCTGCAGGTCAGTCAAAATTTGCACAAGCACTAACCATCGATAGTACTTTCTGCCAGGTGGACCACAAATTCTCTGTCAGTGTTTAAAAAATTACTTTACTCTTTAACATTTTTACAAAAAAGTTGCCAGGTACTAGACAAATAGCTGAAGGTCAGTCAAAATTTGCACAAGTACTAACCATCGATAGTACTTTTTGCCAGGTGGACTACAAATCCTCTGTCAATGTTGGAAAAGATACTTTACTCTTGAACATTTTTACAAAAAAGTTGCCAGGTACTAGACAAATAGCTGCAGGTCAGTCAAAATTTGCATAAGTACTAACCATCGATAGTACTTTCTGCCAGGTGGACCACAAATTCTCTGTCAAAGTTAAAAAAGGTACTTTACTCTTTAACATTTTTACAAAAAAGTTGCCAGGTACTAGATAAATAGCTGAAGGTCAGTCAAAATTTGCACAAATACTAACCATCGATAATACTTTTTGCCAGGTGGACTACAAATCCTCTGGGAATGTTTAAAAAGGTACTTTACTCTTGAACATTTTTTGCAAAAAAGTTGCCAGGTACTAGACAAATAGCTGCAGGTCAGTCAAAATTTGCTTTAGTACTAACCATCGATAGTACTTTCTGCCAGGTGGACCACAAATCCTCTGTCAATATTTAAAAAGGTACTTTGCTTTTGAACATTTTTACAAAAAAGTTGCCAGATACTAGACAAATAGCTGCAGGTCAGTAAAAATTTGCACAAGTACTAACCATCGATAGTATTTTCTACCAGGTGGACTACAAACCCTCTGTCAATGTTTAAAAAGGTACTTTACTCCTGAACATTTTTACAAAGAAGTTGCCAGATACTAGACAAATAGCTGCAGGTCAGTCAAAATTTGCACAAGTACTAACCATCGATAGTACTTTTTGCCAGGTGGGCCACAAATTCTCTGTCAGTGTTTAAAAAGGTACTTTGCTCTTGAACATTTTTACAAAAAAGTTGCCAGGTACTAGACAAATAGCTGCAGGTCAGTCAAAATTTGCACAAGTACTAACCATCGATAGTACTTTCTGCCAGGTGGACCACAAATTATCTGTCAGTGTTTAAAAAGGTACTTTGCTCTTGAACATTTTTACAAAAAAGTTGCCAGGTACTAGACAAATAGCTGCAGGTCAGTCAAAATTTGCACAAGTACTAACCATCGATAGTACTTTTTGCCAGGTGGACCACAAATCCTCTATCAATGTTTAAAAAGGTACTTTACTCCTGAACATTTTTACAAAGAAGTTGCCAGGTACTAGACAAATAGCTGCACGTCAGTCAAAATTTGCACAAGTACTAACCATCGATAGTACTTTCTGCCAGATGGACCACAAATCCTCTGTCAATGTTTAAAAAGGTACTTTGCTCTTGAACATTTTTACAAAAAAGTTGCCAGGTACTAGACAAATAGCTGCAGGTCAGTCAAAATTTGCACAAGTACTAACCATCGATAGTACTTTTTGCCAGGTGGACTACAAATCCTCTGGAAATGCTTAAAAAGGTACTTTACTCTTGAACATTTTTACAAAAAAGTTGCCAGGTACTAGACAAATAGCTATAGGTCAGTCAAAATTTGCACAAGTTCTAACCATCGATAGTAGTTCCTGCCAGTAGGACCACTGATCCTGTGTCAAAGTTCAAAAAGGTACTTTACTCTTTAAAGTTTAAAGCGATAAAAAAGTCCCATGTTACACTACTTTTTCTCTTTACAGATATGGTAGCTGCAGGTCAGTCAAAATTTGCACAAGTACTAACCATCGATAGTACTTTTTGCCAGGTGGACTACAAATCCTCTGGCAATGTTTAAAAAGGTACTTTACTCTTGAACATTTTTACAAAAAAGTTGCCAGGTACTAGACAAATAGCTGCAGGTCAGTGAAAATTTGCACAAGTACTAACCATCGCTAGTACTTTCTGCCAGGTGGACTACAAATCCTCTGGCAATGTTTAAAAAGGTACTTTACTCTTGAACATTTTTACAAAAAAGTTGCCAGGTACTAGAGAAATAGCTGCAGGTCAGAAAAAATTTGCACAAGTACTAACCATCGATAGTACTTTCTGCCAGGTGGGCCACAAATTCTCTGTCAGTGTTTAAAAAGGTACTTTGCTCTTGAACATTTTTACAAAAAAGTTGCCAGGTACTAGACAAATAGCTGCAGGTCAGTCAAAATTTGCACAAGTACTAACCATCGATAGTACTTTCTGCCAGGTGGACCACAAATTATCTGTCAGTGCTTAAAAAGGTACTTTGCTCTTGATCATTTTTACAAAAAAGTTGCCAGATACTAGACAAATAGCTGCAGGTCAGTCAAAATTTGCACAAGTACTAACCATCGATAGTACTTTTTGCCAGGTGGACCACAAATCCTCTGTCAATGTTTAAAAAGGTACTTTACTCCTGAACATTTTTACAAAGAAGTTGCCAGGTTCTAGACAAATAGCTGCACGTCAGTCAAAATTTGCACAAGTACTAACCATCGATAGTACTTTTTGCCAGGTGGACTACAAATCCTCTGTCAATGTTGGAAAAGATACTTTACTCTTGAACATTTTTACAAAAAAGTTGCCAGGTACTAGACAAATAGCTGCAGGTCAGTCAAAATTTGCACAAGTACTAACCATCGATAGTACTTTCTGCCAGGTGGACCACAAATTCTCTGTCAAAGTTTAAAAAAGGTACTTTACTCTTTAACATTTTTACAAAAAAGTTGCCAGGTACTAGATAAATAGCTGAAGGTCAGTCAAAATTTGCACAAATACTAACCATCGATAATACTTTTTGCCAGGTGGACTACAAATCCTCTGGGAATGTTTAAAAAGGTACTTTACTCTTGAACATTTTTTGCAAAAAAGTTGCCAGGTACTAGACAAATAGCTGCAGGTCAGTCAAAATTTGCTTTAGTACTAACCATCGATAGTACTTTCTGCCAGGTGGACCACAAATCCTCTGTCAATGTTTAAAAAAGTACTTTGCTTTTGAACATTTTTACAAAAAAGTTGCCAGATACTAGACAAATAGCTGCAGGTCAGTAAAAATTTGCACAAGTACTAACCATCGATAGTATTTTCTACCAGGTGGACTACAAACCCTCTGTCAATGTTTAAAAAGGTACTTTACTCCTGAACATTTTTACAAAGAAGTTGCCAGATACTAGACAAATAGCTGCAGGTCAGTCAAAATTTGCACAAGTACTAACCATCGATAGTACTTTTTGCCAGGTGGGCCACAAATTCTCTGTCAGTGTTTAAAAAGGTACTTTGCTCTTGAACATTTTTACAAAAAAGTTGCCAGGTACTAGACAAATAGCTGCAGGTCAGTCAAAATTTGCACAAGTACTAACCATCGATAGTACTTTCTGCCAGGTGGACCACAAATTATCTGTCAGTGTTTAAAAAGGTACTTTGCTCTTGAACATTTTTACAAAAAAGTTGCCAGGTACTAGACAAATAGCTGCAGGTCAGTCAAAATTTGCACAAGTACTAACCATCGATAGTACTTTTTGCCAGGTGGACCACAAATCCTCTATCAATGTTTAAAAAGGTACTTTACTCCTGAACATTTTTACAAAGAAGTTGCCAGGTACTAGACAAATAGCTGCACGTCAGTCAAAATTTGCACAAGTACTAACCATCGATAGTACTTTCTGCCAGATGGACCACAAATCCTCTGTCAATGTTTAAAAAGGTACTTTGCTCTTGAACATTTTTACAAAAAAGTTGCCAGGTACTAGACAAATAGCTGCAGGTCAGTCAAAATTTGCACAAGTACTAACCATCGATAGTACTTTTTGCCAGGTGGACTACAAATCCTCTGGAAATGCTTAAAAAGGTACTTTACTCTTGAACATTTTTACAAAAAAGTTGCCAGGTACTAGACAAATAGCTATAGGTCAGTCAAAATTTGCACAAGTTCTAACCATCGATAGTACTTCCTGCCAGTAGGACCACTGATCCTGTGTCAAAGTTCAAAAAGGTACTTTACTCTTTAAAGTTTAAAGCGATAAAAAAGTCCCATGTTACACTACTTTTTCTCTTTACAGATATGGTCTGAGGTTTAGACATTTTGATAAAAAGTAAAACCCTAATTAGGAAACAATGGTCACGATTTGAAAGATGAAACTTTAAAAAATCGCATACATAAACCTCAAACGGGTTTGTTCTGAGAAATTAGCCGCGCAAATATCGCAACCCAATTGGCCTGGCACATACTAAAATATATTCGGAGAATTACAGACTATTAATGCCATCTGTAATAAAATAATGCAACTGCAACATTTACGGCTATATACAGTGAAATAATGCCCCTCGGAAAATTAATATGTAGTACCTTCTGCAATGAAATATTGGAAATGTATTCCTAAAAATATTTCGGTCCCGAATTAAGTCATTCACCTAATTCATTTTAAAGTATAATATTTCATGTATTTTTGTTTTACTCATAACATAAAGTGAACAAAAAATCTTTAGTAAAGTTTTTCTAAGCACTTCCGCTTTCGAAGACAACCAGCGCGGCTTCCAAAGTTGCTCCGTTACTTGACCTGATCTTTTCAAAATTACAGGTTTTTGTCACAGCGACATATGGGGAGCAGTTACAGATCGGAACTGTGATAGCAAAATCACACTTTTTGCTAGCCCTAGTGAACACTGACTCGCCCGCACAGCACAAAACCGGCGTTACCAGGTGATACATATTGAAAATCATAAGGCCTAAGGAAAAAAAATCGTGAGAAATCGTGAGATTATTTAATACTACACCTCTATTATACTATTGTACAAGATTGTATGTGATAAAATATTAGATGGAAATTATGTAGATTTTAAATATCTTATTCTTTAAAATGCTTTTAATAACAATAAAAAGCTTCTTTTAGCTTTATATATTTTATTTAAAGGAAACTTACAACAGTTTAATAACCCTACCTTGAATTCGTACCACAATTTTACCAGTTTATTTCTATATTAGAATTAATTAATGTACAAATTTTGACATCAGTTTAAGAAGTAGTTTTTTCAAGTTGACTTAAAATATTTTATTAAGCTGTCTTTTTTTCCCACCATCTTAGATTCGTATCAAATTTTACAATTCATTTCTATGTAATATTTGATTTTGATAAAAAATTTGAGGTCAATTGGATAAGACATTTTTTAGTAATTATTTTTTTACATTTCGTTAGGTTATTTTGTTCCCCCACACTTAATTTTTACCAAAATATTACCATTTCATCTCCAAATGAACCTTAATTTTTTACCAAAAGTCGCATTTGTTGTTTTTTATCTATGTCGCGAACAGACCGACAGACATACACCCAGAGACAGACACTTCGACGGAATTGAGAAAACATGTTTTTTGGCATCTCGTGAACCCAAAACGTGAAGATTTGAAAAAATCTCGGAGGACGATTTCTCACAATATCATATTTGATTTTTTTAACATTCTATTCATTCTATTAGGTCACCATTTTGTTCCTCCATATTAGATTTTTACCAATACAATGTCATCAGCAATGCCGCGAACACACAGACCGAAGGAATTGGGAACAAATGACTTAAAATCATTAAGTAGGTATTTAGTATATTTTATATTCACCCTAGGTGTATATATTAACCTACATAGTGTACTACACATCAACACAATTAGAGCAATGATCATTTGTTTGCCTGGAAATTCCTATAAAAAATACGAGGTATGCTTTTCATCCTTACTAGGTACCTCAGTAATCTGAGCTAGGTACCATGTATCCTACTTACATACAAAACTGCGGAATAATTTCAAAATTCAACCCTTGCCCCGGCAGCAACCCCATACTTTGCAAACATCTCTGAGTATTACTTATCTTTTTTCCATGCAAGACGTCTATTTTTACGTCTGGTTGTTAACGATAACATCTTTCGGGTTCAAAATTCCCCGTTCTTACTAGAGTCCATCCCATGATGTTTATTACAAGTACAGAACTAAAAATCTTGACAAAAAATGAATATCACAACCCACAAAAAAAAGTATAAAGCGGGGCGCAATCTAAAAATAGACTTCCGGTGTGTAGCGCGTTTTTGCCAACTCGTCCTAGATATGTTTAGGCTTACTACTTTTTAAACGAATTCCTACTATTCTCGATTTTAGATTTGTAGGCAAAAAGGATTAGAACGAATTTTTTCGTAACGTAACAAAACTTGTTAAGAAAATCGGGAGGTATTACGGAAACTACATTATAGTTTAAAAGTTTACTTTTATAATTATAATATTTAATAATGTAATAATGCCTTCAATTTTTTGTGTATTCAATTTTTTCTAAATAAGTTTCTTATAAACTATTATATAAGGTAAACCGGGGCAAATGCGAAAATGGGGTAAATGTAATAGTAGTCTATAATACCTTCCTCTAACCAAAACTTGTCGCTCCGTATCGTTATTCATCAATATTTACCTCCCACCGAATGTCTTAGTAAATTTGGGCCCTCGCCGCTCGCCTCAGTTTGATCAGTATTATTGACCGATGTTGTGCTGCTGTCAAGGTCAAAAGTTTAATTTGCCACGTGTCTATATAAAAATCGTTTAAATCTGCATTATTAGGGTAGGTAATTTATATATTTGACTATTTTCCTACAGAAGGGTTATATTTGTATAGAATATTTTTAAATTTGTGGTTTTATTAACTGTTTTTTTAATAATGCCATATATAACATTTACCTCGCATATTTTTATGGTAGGGGGCAATTGAAATGTATGACTAAAATACTTTTGCCCCATATAACACATTTGCCCCATTATTTTTTTATTTTCTTTACAGATGGTGCGTTCCTACAAGAAAAAGCTCCCAAATCCCTCATATTTGGAAGAAGACGTAAAAGTGGCCGTGCGGGAATATATGGCTGGTCGAATGACTATTTACAGAGCACACAAAACCTATAATATACCTTATTCGACAATATACAATCGTGCAAAAGGTCTTCGTGGTGTAAAAAAGCAAACTAGGGGTCGACTGACTGTCTTCACTCAAGAACAGGAAAAACAATTGGCTACAGCAAGTTGCTAATTATGTGAGGGAAAACAAAATAAAGACTCCTTTTAAGGATAGCGTTCCGGGAACTGATTGGTTTTTAAATTTCAAGAAGAGAAATAATTTAAGTTTAAAAGTTCCACAATCTGTGGAATATGCGCGCAAGAAAGCCACTGATCCATTTGTAATTTATGGCTACTTTTCGCTATTAAAGTCAACTTTAACAGAATTAAATCTTGAAAATCAACCCGGACAGATCTGGAATCTTGACGAAAGTAGTTTCAGTATAGACCCAAGTAAAACAAAGGTCGTAGGACAGCGAGGAAAACCTTGCGCTCGCATAATCAGTACCCCATGCCGTGAAAATACAACGGTTTGTCTACTAACAAGTGCTGATGGACAAAAGGCACCCCCCCTGATAATATTTAAAGAGTCTTACGTATGGGATCAATGGCAGGCACCTGATTCAATTTTTCCAGGACTATCTTATGCGTCAAGTAAGAATGGTTGGATGGACAGTGAAATATTTTTAAATTACTTTAAAAATACGGTTACTCCTGCGTTGGGTCAGAAAAGACCAGTACTTTTGTTATATGACGGTCACTCCTCACATGTCTCATCATCCGTAATTGAACGAGCAGCTCAAGAAAACATTACAATTTTAAAGTTACCGCCTCACACTACTCATTTATTGCAACCGCTTGATATTGCAGTTTTTCGTTCGGTGAAAGCTAGGTGGAACGAAAAATTAGTAAAGTGGCAGCGCCATAATATAGGTAGGAAGCTACCAAAAAGAATGTTTTCTAAATTTATAGCTGAAGTGTGGAACGAAACGAATCCCAGTATTATTGTAAATGGGTTTAGGAAGGCCGGAATTTCACCTTTCAATGACAAAGTCGTACCAAGAGAGAAGTTCGACGCTGATGCATTAAAACGGTGGGAATCACAAAACATTCAAATCCCTAATCCGCAAAACGTTCAAGCAAAAAATGTAACAGTCATCCCTAACAATGAGCTTAGTTCGAGCTTGATATCAAATAGCTTTTCCCCTGATAATGAGCCTGGTCCAACTACAATATTAAGTAATATTTCCGATGATAATAATTACTGCACGAGAGAAGTCAAAAGAAAAAGAAACCTTAAAACGTAAAGTGAAATCTGCACATTCTCATCAAAAGAGGGCATCTACCTCCTCGAGTGAATCTGATGATGAGCTTCCCATTATTTATGAAGATCAGATAATGACGGGGATTTTTTTAGAAGAACTGATAGAACAGTCAGAAGAAAATCAGAACTCCTTTGAAGACACAATTCTAGAGAAAGATAAATGGGTCCTTCTTCAATTCCCAACAAAAAAGAAAATTGTACATTTTGTTGGTAAACTCCTGGAGAAAAATAAAGAAAGGGAAGAATGGCTGATTAATTTTCTTAGACTAAAAAGAAATAAATTCGTTTGGCCCAATATTGAAGACAAATCTTTGGTAGACACGGCAGATATTTTACGCATTCTTCCACAGCCTACAGAAGACAGAAGAGGGTCCGGATTCACATTTAACGTTAAATTTGCTGGAATGAATATTTGTTAATATTTTAAAATTTTAGTTTAGAAATTTCTGTTTTTACTTGTTTACGACGTAATGTAATGTTTGGAGTTAAGACTATTTGATTCTCACTTATTATGTTAATATATTTTATTATTTTTTACAAGTTATTTTACGTCTTAAACAACGACTTGTTTTTAAATTTTTTTTTAATATTATGCAGTTCTGTTATTTTTTTAGATAAATCAATAAACTAAATAGCAAATTTTATAGGAAAAAACATATTTTTCACAATTGCCCCAGACGTTTTTCTATGCCATTTTAATACCACGATAGAACTGTTTATTACATTTGCCCCCAGGCCCTGGGGCAAATGTAAGATACTGTGGACATTTTAAAAAATATGTAACATTATTTTTATACTTTATTCAATATCGGGTTTAGTAAATGAATCCCATATCTCAGGAAGCGGTAAACTTAATATGGTATCAACTGTTTTATTAAAATAAGAAAATAAATACATATTTTATGATTTAATTTGAACTATTCAAATTTTATAATCGTTTTGCCCCAGGCTACCTTAATTAGAATACATCCCCAAAATCTAGAGTTATTTCAATGATTATCTTCTATGTAATTCCGAAAATCATTTTTTGAAGATACAGGTAGGTGATGAATCCTATTAAAAACACTTCAGATTATTTCCACCATTGGCAGGAAAGATGTGCAAAAACCCTTTTGTAACACAGGTTCCACTTGTTCACACACTCAGCGCCAAATATTTATTATCCTTAATATCGATCAACCGGATCACCGCCTTTCATGGATCGGTGGTAGAAGCGTGGAAGGGGCTACGTATTTAAGCCAGGAATTTATAGCGACGTTGCCGACATTACTCTCGCGATTTAGCGTGTATACGAATATAATATTAATTTCATACTTCATTCAGAGTCGCTGGTGAATCGTTCGAGTTTTGGCTAAGGTTTTGCCGCTTTTAAATAGTACCATTTTTACATTTGTGCTTTTACATTATTTTGTAAATACCAATGGATAATAAATCTTATAAATAAAGTAAGTAAAGTATGGGGTAACGAAACAAATTTGATATAGAGATTTTAAGATATATATAAGGGTGTTAATAGTTTTAATTTTAGAAAGTCGGTCAAATAGTCGGGATGTGACAAAGTTATATTTTTTAAATAATCGTGTCTAGAAATTTAGAATTGTGAACAGGGTTTTCTTGTATAACATATGCACCTACTAAGCAAGGGTTTCTCAAAATATAACCGTTATAAGGTGAAATATGTCTATACATTGTTTACAACATGCCTTTACCTAAAAAATATTTTACGACGATTCTTTCGTCAATAGCTTTTAAAGTAAAGTACCTTTTTAAACATTGACAGAGGATTTGTGGTTCACCTGGCAGAAAGTACTATCGATGGTTAGTACTTGTGCAAATTTTGACTGACCTACAGCTATTTGTCTAGTACCTGGCCACTTTTTTGTAAAAATGTTCAAGAGTAAAGTACCATTTTAAACACTGACAGAGAATTTGTGGTCCACCTAGCAGAAAGTACTATCGATGGTTAGCACTTGTGCAAATTTTGACTGACCTGCAGCTATTTGTCTAGTACCTGGCAATTTTTTTGTAAAAATGTTCAAGAGTAAAGTACATTTTTAAACATTGCCAGAGGATTTGCAGTCCACCTGGACAAAAGTACAATCGATGGTTAGTACTTGTGCAAATTTTGACTGACCTACAGCTATTTGTCTAGTACCTGGCAACTTTTTTGTAAAAATGTTCAAGAGTAAATTACCTTTTTAAACATTCCCAGAGTATTTGTAGTCCACCTGGCACTAAGTACTATCGATGGTTAGTACTTGTGCAAATTTTGACTGACCTGCAGCTATTTGTCTAGTACCTGGCCTTTTTTGTAAAAATGTTCAAGAGTAAAGTACCTTTTTAAACACTGACAGAGAATTTGTGGTCCACCTGGCAGAAAGTACTATCGTTGGTTAGTACTTGTGCAAATTTTGACTGACCTGCAGCTATTTGTCTAGTACCTGGCAACTTTGTTGTAAAATGTTCAAGAGTAAAGTACCTTTTCCAACATTGACAGAGGATTTGTAGTTCATCTGGCAAAAAGTACTATCGATGGTTAATACTTGTGCAAATTTTGACTGACCTGCAGCTATTTGTCTAGTACCTGGCAAATTTTTTGTAAAAATATTCAAGAGTAAAGTACCTTTTTAAACACTGACAGAGAGTTTGTGGTCCACCTGGCAGAAAGTACTATCGATGGTTAGTACTTGTGCAAATTTTGACTGACCTGCAGCTATTCGTCTAGTACCTGGCAACTTTTTTGTAAAAATGTTCAAGAGTAATGTACCTTTTCCAACACTGACAGAGAATTTGTAGTCCACCTGTCAAAAAGTACTATTGATGGTTAGTACTTGTGCAACTTTTGACTGACCTGCAGCTATTTGTCTAGTACCTGGCAACTTTTTGTAAAAATGTTCAGGAGTAAAGTACCTTTTTAAACATTGACAGAGGATTTGTGGTCCACCTGGCAGAAAGTACTATCGATGGTTAGTACTTGTGCAAATTTTTACTGACCTACAGCTTTTTGTCTAGTACCTGGAAACTTTTTCGTAAAAATATTCAAGAGTAAAGAACCTTTTTAAACGCTGACAGATTATTTGTGGTCCCCCTGGCAGAAAGTACTATCGATGGTTAGTGCTTGTGCAAATTTTTACTGACCTGCAGCTATTTGTCTAGTACCTGGCAACTTTTTTGTAAAAATGTTCAAGAGTAAAGTACCTTTTTAAACACTGACAGATAATTTGTGGTCCACCTGGCAGAAAGTACTATCGATGGTTAGTACTTGTGCAAATTTTGACTGACCTGCAGCTATTTGTCTAGTACCTGGCAACTTTTTTGTAAAATGTTCAGGAGTAAAGTACCTTTTTAAACATCGACAGAGGATTTGTGGTCTACCTGGCAGAAAGTACTATCGATAGTTAGTACTTGTGCAAATTTTTACTGACCTACAGCTTTTTGTCTAGTACCTGGCAACTTTTTCGTAAAAATATTCAAGAGTAAAGTACCTTTTTAAACGCTGACAGATTATTTGTGGTCCCCCTGGCAGAAAGTACTATCGATGGTTAGTGCTTGCGCAAATTTTTACTGACCTGCAGCTATTTGTCTAGTACCTGGCAACTTTTTTGTAAAAATGTTCAAGAGTAAAGTACCTTTTTAAACACTGACAGATAATTTGTGGTCCACTTGGCAGAAAGTACTATCGATGGTTAGTACTTGTGCAAATTTTGACTGACCTGCAGCTATTTGTCTAGTACCTGGCAACTTTGTTGTAAAAATGTTCAAGAGTAAAGTACCTTTTCCAACATTGACAGAGGATTTGTAGTTCACCTGGCAAAAAGTACTATCGATGGTTAATACTTGTGCAAATTTTGACTGACCTGCAGCTATTTGTCTAGTACCTGGCAACTTTTTTGTAAAAATATTCAAGAGTAAAGTACCTTTTTAAACACTGACAGAGAGTTTGTAGTCCACCTGGCAGAAAGTACTATCGATGGTTAGTACTTGTGCAAATTTTGACTGACCTGCAGCTATTCGTATAGTACCTGGCAACTTTTTTGTAAAAATGTTCAAGAGTAATGTACCTTTTCCAACACTGACAGAGAATTTGTAGTCCACCTGGCAAAAAGTACTATTGATGGTTAGTACTTGTGCAAATTTTGACTGACCTGCAGCTATTTGTCTAGTACCTGGCAACTTTTTTGTAAAAATGTTCAGGAGTAAAGTACCTTTTTAAACATTGACAGAGGATTTGTGGTCCACCTGGCAGAAAGTACTATCGATGGTTAGTACTTGTGCAAATTTTTACTGACCTACAGCTTTTTGTCTAGTACCTGGCAACTTTTTCGTGAAAATGTTCAAGAGTAATGTACCTTTTCCAACACTGACAGAGAATTTGTAGTCCACCTGGCAAAAAGTACTATTGATGGTTAGTACTTGTGCAAATTTTGACTGACCTGCAGCTATTTGTCTAGTACCTGGCAACTTTTTTGTAAAAATGTTCAGGAGTAAAGTACCTTTTTAAACATTGACAGAGGATTTGTGGTCCACCTGGCAGAAAGTACTATCGATGGTTAGTACTTGTGCAAATTTTTACTGACCTACAGCTTTTTGTCTAGTACCTGGCAACTTTTTCGTGTAAATATTCAAGAGTAAAGTACCTTTTTAAACGCTGACAGATAATTTGTGGTCCCCCTGGCAGAAAGTACTATCGATGGTTGGTACTTGTGCAAATTTTTAATGACCTGCAGCTATTTGTCTAGTACCTGGCAACTTTTTTGTAAAAATGTTCAAGAGTAAAGTACCTTTTTAAACACTGACAGATAATTTGTGGTCCCCCTGGCAGAAAGTACTATCGATAGTTAGTACTTGTGCAAATTTTTACTGACCTGCAGCTATTTGTCTAGTACCTGGCAACTTTTTTGTAAAATGTTCAAGAGTAAAGTACCTTTTTAAACACTGACAGAGAATTTGTGGTCCCCCTGGCAGAAAGTACTATCGATGGTTAGTACTTGTGCAAATTTTTACTGACCTGCAGCTATTTGTCTAGTACCTAGCAACTTTTTTGTAAAAATGTTAAGGAGTAAAGTACTTTTTTAAACATTGACAGAGGATTTGTAGTCCACCTGGCAAAAAGAACTATCGATGGTTAGTACTCGTGCAAATTTTGACTGACCTGCAGCTATTTGTCTAGTACCTGGCAACTTTTTTGTAAAAATGTTCAAGAGCAAAGTACATTTTTAAACATTGACAGAGGATTTGTGGTCCCCCTGGCAGAAACTACTATCGATGGTTAGTACTTGTGCAAATTTTGACTGACCTGCAGCTATTTGTTTAATACCTGGCAACTTTTTTGTAAAAATGTTCAAGAGTAAAGTACCTTTTTAAACATTGACAGAGGATATGTGGTTCACCTGGCAGAAAGTACTATCGATAGTTAGTACTTATGCAAATTTTGACTGACCTGCAGCTATTTGTCTAGTACCTGGCAACTTTTTTGTAAAAATGTTCTAGAGTAAAGTACCTTTTTAAACATCGACAGAGGATTTGTGGTGCACCTGGCAGAAAGTACTATCGATGGTTAGTACTTGTGCAAATTTTGACTGAGCTGCAGCTATTTATCTAGTACCTGGCAACTTTTTTGTAAAAATATTCAAGAATAAAGTACCTTTTTAAACACTGACAGAGAATTTGTGATCCAGCTGGCAGAAAGTACTATCGATGGTTAGTACTTGTGCAAATTTTGACTGACCTGCAGCAATTTGTCTAGTACCTGGCAACTTTTTTGTAAAAATGTTCAAGAGTAAAGTACCTTTTTAAACATTGCCAGAGGATTTGTAGTAAACCTGGCAAAAAGTGCTATCGATGGTTAGTACTTGTGCAAATTTTGACTGACCTGCAGCTATTTGTCTAGTACCTGGCAACTTTTTTGTAAAAATGTTCAAGAGCAAAGTACCTCTTTAAACATTGACAGAGGATTTGTGGTTCACCTGGCAGAAAGTACTATCGATGGTTAGTACTTGTGCAAATTTTGACTGACCTACAGCTATTTGTCTAGTACCTGGCAACTTTTTTGTAAAAATGTTCAAGAGTAAAGTACATTTTAAACATTGACAGAGAATTTGTGGTTCACCTGGCAGAAAGTACTATCGATGGTTAGTACTTGTGCAAATTTTGACTGACCTACAGCTATTTGTCCAGTACCTGGCAACTTTTTTGTAAAAATGTTCAAGACCTCTTTAAATACTGACAGAGAATTTGTGGTCCCCCTGGCAGAAAGTACTATCGATGGTTAGTACTTATGCAAATTTTTACTGACCTGCAGCTTTTTGTCTAGTACCTGGCAACTTTTTTGTAAAAATGTTCTAGAGTAAAGTACATTTTAAACATTGACAGAGAATTTGTGGTTCACCTGGCAGAAAGTACTATCGATGGTTAGTACTTGTGCAAATTTTGACTGACCTACAGCTATTTGTCCAGTACCTGGCAACTTTTTTGTAAAAATGTTCAAGACCTCTTTAAATACTGACAGAGAATTTGTGGTCCCCCTGGCAGAAAGTACTATCGATGGTTAGTACTTGTGCAAATTATTACTGACCTGTAGCTATTTGTCTAGTACCTGGCAACTTTTTTGTAAAAATGTTCAAGAGTAGAGTACCTTTTTAAACTTTGACAGAGAATTTGTGGTCAACCTAGCAGAAAGTACTATCGATGGTTAGTACTTAAGCAAATTTTGACTGACCTGCAGCTATTTGTCTAGTACCTGGCAACTTTTTTGTAAAAATGTTCAAGAGTAGAGTACCTTTTTAAACTTTGACAGAGAATTTGTGGTCCACCTAGCAGAAAGTACTATCGATGGTTAGTACTTAAGCAAATTTTGACTGACCTGCAGCTATTTGTCTAGTACCTGGCAACTTTTTGTAAAAATGTTCAAGAGTAAAGCATCTTTTTAAACATTCCCAGAGAATTTGTAGTCTACCTGGCAAAAAGTCCTATCGATGGTTAGTACTTGTGCAAATTTTTGCTGATCTACAGCTTTTTGTCTAGTACCTGGCAACTTTTTTGTAAAAACGTTCAAGAGTAAAGTATCTTTTTAAACACTGACAGAGAATTTGTGGTCCACCTGGCAGAAAGTACTACCGATGGTTAGTACTTGTGCAAATTTTGACTGACCTGCAGCTATTTGTCTAGTACCTGGCAACTTTTTTATAAAAATGTTCAAGATCAAAGTACCTTTTTAAACCTTAACAGAGAATTTGTGGTCCACCTGGCAGAAAGTATTATCGATGGTTAGTACTTATGCAAATTTTGACTGACCTGCAGCTATTTGTCTAGTACCTGGCAACTTTTTTGTAAAAATGTTCTAGAGTAAAGTACCTTTTTAAACATTCCTAGAGGATTTGTAGTCCACCTGGGAAAAAGTACTATCGATTGTTAGTACTTGTGCAAAATTTGACTGACCTACAGCTTTTTGTCTAGCACCTGGCAACTTTTTTGTAAAAATGTTCAAGAGTAAAGTACCTTTTTAAACATTGCCAGAGGATTTGTAGTCCACCTGGCAAAAAGTACTATCGATGGTTAGTACTTGTGCAAATTTTGACTGACCTGCAGCTATTTGTCTAGTACCTGGCCACTTTTTTGTAAAAATGTTCAAGAGTAAAGTACCTTTTTAAACACCGACAGAGAATTTGTGGTCCACCTGGCAGAAAGTACTATCGTTGGTTAGTACTTGTGCAAATTTTGACTGACCTGCAGCTATTTGTCTAGTACCTGGCAACTTTGTTGTAAAATGTTCAAGAGTATACCTTTTCCAACATTGACAGAGGATTTGTAGTTCACCTGGCAAAAAGTACTATCGATGGTTAATACTTGTGCAAATTTTGACTGACCTGCAGCTATTTGTCTAGTACCTGGCAACTTTTTTGTAAAAATATTCAAGAGCAAAGTACCTTTTTAAACGCTGACAGAGAGTTTGTGGTCCACCTGGCAGAAAGTACTATCGATGGTTAGTACTTGTGCAAATTTTGACTGACCTGCAGCTATTCGTCTAGTACCTGGCAACTTTTTTGTAAAAATGTTCAAGAGTAATGTACCTTTTCCAACACTGACTGAGAATTTGTAGTCCACCTGGCAAAAAGTACTATTGATGGTTAGTACTTGTGCAAATTTTGACTGACCTGCAGCTATTTGTCTAGTACCTGACAACTTTTTTGTAAAAATGTTCAGGAGTGAAGTACCTTTTTAAACATTGACAGAGGATTTGCGGTCCACCTGGCAGAAAGTACTATCGATGGTTAGTACTTGTGCAAATTTTTACTGACCTACAGCTTTTTGTCTAGTACCTGGCAACTTTTTCGTAAAAATATTCAAGAGTAAAGTACCTTTTTAAACGCTGACAGATAATTTGTGGTCCCCCTGGCAGAAAGTACTATCGATGGTTAGTACTTGTGCAAATTTTTACTGACCTGCAGCTATTTGTCTAGTACCTGGCAACTTTTTTGTAAAAATGTTCAAGAGTAAAGTACCTTCTTAAACACTGACAGATAATTTGTGGTCTCCCTGGCAGAAAGTACTATCGATAGTTAGTACTTGTGCAAATTTTTACTGTCCTGCAGCTATTTGTCTAGTACCTGGCAACTTTTTTGTAAAATGTTCAAGAGTAAAGTACCTTTTTAAACACTGACAGAGAATTTGTGGTCCCCCTGGCAGAAAGTACTATCGATGGTTAGTACTTGTGCAAATTTTTACTGACCTGCAGCTATTTGTCTAGTACCTGGCAACTTTTTTATAAAAATGTTAAGGAGTAAATTACCTTTTTAAACATTAACAGAGGATTTGTAGTCCACCTGGCAAAAAGTACTATCGATGGTTAGTACTCGTGCAAATTTTGACTGACCTGCAGCTATTTGTCTAGTACCTGGCAACTTTTTTGTAAAAATGTTCAAGAGCAAAGTACCTTTTTAAACATTGAGAGAGGATTTGTGGTCCCCCTGGCAGAAAGTACTATCGATGGTTAGTACTTGTGCAAATTTTGACTGACCTGCAGCTATTTGTCTAATACCTGGCAACTTTTTTGTAATAATGTTCAAGAGTAAAGTAGCTTTTTAAACATTGACAGAGGATATGTGGTTTACCTGGCAGAAAGTACTATCGAACAACAACAACACACACACACACACACACACACACACACAACAACAACAACAACAACACACACAACACACACACACACACACACACACACACACACACACACACACACACACACACACACACACACACACACACACACACACACACACACACACACAACAACAACAACAACAACACACACACACACACACACACACACACACACACACACACACACACACACACACACACACACACACACACACACACACACACACACACACACACACACACACACACACACACACACACACACACACACACAACAACAACAACAACAACAACAACAACAACAACAACAACAACACACACACACACACACACACACACACACACAACAACAACAAACAAACAACAACAACAACAACAACAACAACACACACACACACACACACACACACACACACACAACAACACACACACACACACACACACACACACACACACACACACACACACACACACACACACACACACACACACACACACACACACACACACACACACACACACACACACACACACACACACACACACACACACACACACACACACACACACACACACACACACACACACACACACACACACACACACACACACACACACACACACACACACACACACACACACACACACACACACACACACACCCCCCCCCCCCCCCCCCCCCCCCCCCCCCCCCCCCCCCCCCCCCCCCCCCCCCCCCCCCCCCCCCCCCCCCCCCCCCCCCCACACACACACACACACACACACACACACACACACACACACACACACACACACACACACACACACACACACACACACACACACACACACACACACACACACACACACACACACACACACACACACACACACACACACACACACACACACACAATAGTTAGTACTTATGCAAATTTTGACTGACCTGCAGCTATATGTCTAGTACCTGGCAACTTTTTTGTAAAAATGTTCTAGAGTAAAGTACCTTTTTAAACATCGAAAATTTGTGGTGCACCTAAAGTAGGTTAGTACTTGTAAATTTTGACCTTTTTAAACATAAAAATATTCAAGAGTAAAGTACCTTTTTAAACACTGAGGATTTGTGGTGCACCTGGCAGAAAGTACTATCGATGGTTAGTACTTGTGCAAATTTTTACTGACCTGCAGCTATTTGTCTAGTACCTGGCAACTTTTTTGTAAAAATGTTCAAGAGTAAAGTACCTTTTTAAACATTGTCAGAGGGTTTGTAGTCCACCTGGTAGAAAATACTATCGATGGTTAGTACTTGTGCAAATTTTGACTGTTCCTGCAGCTATTTGTCTAGTACCTGGCAACTTTTTTGTAAAAATGTTCAAGAGCAAAGTACCTTTTTTCAACATTGACAGAGGATTTGTAGTTCACCTGGCAAAAAGTACTATCGATGTTTAATACTTGTGCAAATTTTGACTGACCTACAGATATTTGTCTAGTACCTGGCAACTTTTTTGTAAAAATGTTCAAGAGTAAAGTACCTTTTCCAACATTGACAGAGGATTTTTAGTCCACCTGGCAAAAAGTACTATCGATGGTTAGTACTTGTGCAAGTTTTGACAGATAATTTGTTTTTTGTAAAAATATTCAAGTAAAATACCTTTTTAAACACTGACAGATAATTTGTGGTCCACCTGGCAGAAAGTACTATCGATAGTTAGTACTTGTGCAAATTTTTACTGACCTGCAGCTTTTTGTCTAGTACCTAGCAACTTTTTGTAAAAATGTTCAAGAGTAAAGTACCTTTTTAAACACTGACAGAGAATTTGTGGTCCCCCTGGCAGAAAGTACTATCGATGGTTAGTATTTGTGCAAATTTTTACTGACCTGCAGCTATTTGTCTAGTACCTGGCAACTTTTTTGTAAAAATGTTCCAGAGTAAAGTACCTTTTTAAACACTGACAGAGAATTTGTGGTCTACCTGGCAGAAAGTACTAGCGATGATTAGTAATTGTGCGAATTTTGACTGACCTGCAGCTATTTGTCTAGTACCTGGCAACTTTTTTGTAAAAATATTCAAGAGTAAAGTACCTTTTTAAACACTGACAGAGAATTTGTGGTCTACCTGGCAGAAAGTACTATCGATGGTTAGTACTTCTGCAAATTTTTACTGAACCTGGCAACTTTTTTGTAAAAATATTCAAGAGTAAAGTACCTTTTTAAACACTGACAGATAATTTGTGGTCCACCTGGCAGAAAGTACTATCGATGGTTAGTACTTCTGCAAATGTTTACTGAACCTGGCAACTTTTTGGTAAAAACGTTCAAGAGTAAAGTACCTTTTTAAACACTGACAGAGAATTTGTGGTCCACCTGGCAGAAAGTACTATCGATGGTTAGTACTTAAGCAAATTTTGACTGACCTGCAGCTATTTGTCTAGTACCTGGCAACTTTTTTGTAAAAATGTTCAAGAGTAAAGTACCTTTTTAAACTTTGTGACAGAGAATTTGTGGTCCACCTGGCAGAAAGTATTATCGATGGTTAGTACTTATGCAAATTCTGACTGACCTGCAGCTATTTGTCTAGTACCTGGCAACTTTTTTGTAAAAATATTCTAGAGTAAAGTACCTTTTTAAACATTCCCAGAGGATTTGTAGTCCACCTGGCAAAAAGTACTATCGATGAATAGTACTTGTGCAAAATTTGACTGACCTACAGCTTTTTGTCTAGTACCTGGCAACTTTTTTGTAAAAATGTTCAAGAGTAAAGTACCTTTTTAAACATTGCCAGAGGATTTGTAGTCCACCTGGCAAAAAGTACTATCGATGGTTAGTACTTGTGCAAATTTTGACTGACCTGTAGCTATTTGTCTAGTACCTGGAAACTTTTTTGTAAAAATGTTCAAGAGCAAAGTACCTCTTTAAACATTGACAGAGGATTTGTGGTTCACCTGGCAGAAAGTACTATCGATGGTTAGTACTTGTGCAAATTTTGACTGACCTACAGCTATTTGTTTAGTACCTGGCAACTTTTTTGTAAAAATGTTCAAGAGTAAAGTACATTTTAAACATTGACAGAGAATTTGTGGTTCACCTGGCAGAAAGTACTATCGATAGTTAGTACTTGTGCAAATTTTGACTGACCTACAGCTATTTGTCCAGTACCTGGCAACTTTTTTGTAAAAATGTTCAAGAGTAAAGTACCTCTTTAAATACTGACAGAGAATTTGTGGTCCCCCTGGCGAAAGTACTATCGATGGTTAGTACTTATGCAAATTTTTACTGACCTGCAGCTATTTGTCTAGTACCTCGCAACTTTTTTGTAAAAATGTTCAAGAGTAAAGTACCGTTTTAAACACTGACAGAGAATTTGTGGTCTACCTGGCAGAAAGTACTATCGATGGTTAGTACTTCTGCAAATTTTTACTGACCTACAGCATTTTGTCTAGTACCTGGAAACTTTTTTGTAAAAATATTCAAGAGTAAAGTACCTTTTTAAACACTGACAGATAATTTGTGGTCCACCTGGCAGAAAGTACTATCGATAGTTAGTACTTGTGCAAATTTTTGCTGATCTACAGCTTTTTGTCTAGTACCTGGCAACTTTTTTGTAAAAACGTTCAAGAGTAAAGTACCTTTTTAAACACTGACAGAGAATTTGTGGTCCACCTGGCAGAAAGTACTATCGATGGTTAGTACTTGTGCAAATTTTGACTGACCTGCAGCTATTTGCATAGTACCTGGCAACTTTTTTATAAAAATGTTCAAGAATAAAGTACCTTTTTAAACTTTGACAGAGAATTTGTGGTCCACCTGGCAGAAAGTATTATCGATGGTTAGTACTTATGCAAATTTTGACTGACCTGCAGCTATTTGTCTAGTACCTGGCAACTTTTTTGTAAAAATGTTCTAGAGTAAAGTACCTTTTTAAACATTCCTAGAGGATTTGTAGTCCACCTGGCAAAAAGTACTATCGATTGTTAGTACTTGTGCAAAATTTGACTGACCTACAGCTTTTTGTCTAGTACCTGGCAACTTTTTTGTAAAAATGTTCTAGAGTAAAGTACCTTTTTAAACACTGACAGAGAATTTGTGGTCCCCCTGGCAGAAAGTACTATCGATGGTTAGTACTTGTGCAAATTTTTACTGACCTACAGCTATTTGTCCAGTACCTGGCAACTTTTTTGTAAAAATGTTCAAGACTAAAGTACCTCTTTAAATACTGACAGAGAATTTGTGGTCCCCCTGGCGAAAGTACTATCGATGGTTAGTACTTATGCAAATTTTTACTGACCTGCAGCTATTTGTCTAGTACCTCGCAACTTTTTTGTAAAAATGTTCAAGAGTAAAGTACCTTTTTAAACACTGACAGAGAATTTGTGGTCTACCTGGCAGAAAGTACTATCGATGGTTAGTACTTCTGCAAATTTTTACTGACCTACAGCTTTTTGTCTAGTACCTGGCAACTTTTTTGTAAAAATATTCAAGAGTAAAGTACCTTTTTAAACACTGACAGATAATTTGTGGTCCACCTGGCAGAAAGTACTATCGATAGTTAGTACTTGTGCAAATTTTTGCTGATCTACAGCTTTTTGTCTAGTACCTGGCAACTTTTTTGTAAAAACGTTCAAGAGTAAAGTACCTTTTTAAACACTGACAGAGAATTTGTTGTCCACCTGGCAGAAAGTACTATCGATGGTTAGTACTTGTGCAAATTTTGACTGACCTGCAGCTATTTGTCTAGTACCTGGCAACTTTTTTATAAAAATGTTCTAGAGTAAAGTACCTTTTTAAACATTCCCAGAGGATTTGTAGTCCACCTGGCAAAAAGTACTATCGATGAATAGTACTTGTGCAAAATTTGACTGACCTACAGCTTTTTGTCTAGTACCTGGCAACTTTTTTGTAAAAATGTTCAAGAGTAAAGTACCTTTTTAAACACTGACAGAGAATTTGTGGTCCACCTGGCAGAAAATACTATCGATGGTTAGTACTTACGCAAATTTTGACTGACCTGCAGTTATTTGTCTAGTACCTGGCAACTTTTTTGTAAAAATGTTCAAGAGTAAAGTACCTTTTTAAACATTCCCAGAGGATTTGTAGTCCACCTGGCAAAAAGTACTATCGATGGTTAGTACTTGTGCAAATTTTGACTGACCTGTAGCTATTTGTCTAGTACCTGGCAACTTTTTTGTAAAAATGATCAAGAGCAAAGTACCTCTTTAAACATTGACAGAGGATTTGTGGTTCACCTGGCAGAAAGTACTATCGATGGTTAGTACTTGTGCAAATTTTGACTGACCTACAGCTATTTGTCTAGTACCTGGCAACTTTTTTGTAAAAATGTTCAAGAGTAAAGTACATTTTAAACATTTACAGAGAATTTGTGGTTCATCTGGCAGAAAGTACTATCGATGGTTAGTACTTGTGCAAATTTTGACTGACCTACAGCTATTTGTCCAGTACCTGGCAACTTTTTTGTAAAAATGTTCAAGAGTAAAGTACCTCTTTAAATACTGACAGAGAATTTGTGGTCCCCCTGGCAGAAAGTACTATCGATGGTTAGTACTTATGCAAATTTTTATTGACCTGCAGCTATTTGTCTAGTACCTGGCAACTTTTTTGTAAAAATGTTCAAGAGTAAAGTACCTTTTTAAACACTGACAGAGAATTTGTGGTCTACCTGACAGAAAGTACTATCGATGGTTAGTACTTCTGCAAATTTTTACTGACCTACAGCTTTTTGTCTAGTACCTGGCAACTTTTTTGTAAAAATATTCAAGAGTAAAGTACCTTTTTAAACACTGACAGATAATTTGTGGTCCACCTGGCAGAAAGTACTATCGATAGTTAGTACTTGTGCAAATTATTACTGACCTGCAGCTATTTGTCTAGTACCTGGCAACTTCTTTGTAAAAATGTTCAAGAGTAAAGTACCTTTTTAAACACTGACAGATAATTTGTGGTCCCCCTGGCAGAAAGTACTATCGATAGTTAGTAATTGTGCAAATTTTTACTGACCTGCAGCTATTTGTCTAGTACCTGGCAACTTTTTTGTAAAATGTTCAAGAGTAAAATACCTTTTTAAACACTGACAGAGAATTTGTGGTCCCCCTGGCAGAAAGTACTATCGATGGTTAGTACTTGTGCAAATTTTTACTGACCTGCAGCTATTTGTCTAGTACCTGGCAACTTTTTTGTAAAAATGTTAAGGAGTAAAGTACCTTTTTAAACATTGACAGAGGATTTGTAGTCCACCTGGCAAAAAGTACTATCGATGGTTAGTACTCGTGCAAATTTTGACTGACCTGCAGCTATTTGTCTAGTACCTGGCAACTTTTAGTAAAAATGTTCAAGAGCAAAGTACCTTTTTAAACATTGACAAAGGATTTGTAGTCCCCCTGGCAGAAAGTACTATCGATGGTTAGTACTTGTGCAAATTTTGACTGACCTGCAGCTATTTGTCTAATACCTGGCAACTTTTTTGTAAAAATGTTCAAGAGTAAAGTACCTTTTTAAACATTGACAGAGGATATGTGGTTCACCTGGCAGAAAGTACTATCGATAGTTAGTACTTATGCAAATTTTGACTGACCTGCAGCTATATGTCTAGTACCTGGCAACTTTTTTGTAAAAATGTTCTAGAGTAAAGTACCTTTTTAAACATCGACAGAGGATTTGTGGTGCACCTGGCAGAAAGTACTATCGTTGGTTAGTACTTGTGTAAATTTTGACTGAGCTGCAGCTATTTATCTAGTACCTGGCAACTTTTTTGTAACAATATTCAAGAGTAAAGTACCTTTTTAAACACTGACAGAGAATTTGTGGTCCACCTGGCAGAAAGTACTATCGATGGTTAGTACTTGTGCAAATTTTGACTGACCTGCAGCTATTGGTCTAGTACCTGGCAACTTTTTTGTAAAAATGTTCAAGAGTAAAGTACCTTTTTAAACATTGCCAGAGGATTTGTAGTCCACCTGGCAAAAAGTACTATCGATGGTTAGTACTTGTGCAAATTTTGACTGACCTGCAGCTATTTGTCTAGTACCTGGCAACTTTTTTGTAAAAATATTCAAGAGCAAAGTACCTTTTTTCAACATTGACAGAGGATTTGTAGTTCACCTGGCAAAAAGTACTATCGATGTTTAATACTTGTGCAAATTTTGACTGACCTACAGCTATTTGTCTAGTACCTGGCAACTTTTTTGTAAAAATGTTCAAGAGTAAAGTACCTTTTCCAACATTGACAGAGGATTTGTAGTCCACCTGGCAAAAAGTACTATCGATGGTTAGTACTTGTGCAAATTTTGACTGACCTGCAGCTATTTTTCTAGTATCTGGCAACTTTTTTGTAAAAATATTCAAGAGTAAAGTACCTTTTTAAACACTGACAGATAATTTGTGGTCCACCTGGCAGAAAGTACTATCGATAGTTAGTACTTGTGCAAATTTTTACTGACCTGCAGCTTTTTGTCTAGTACCTAGCAACTTTTTGTAAAAATGTTCAAGAGTAAAGTACCTTTTTAAACACTGACAGAGAATTTGTGGTCCCCCTGGCAGAAAGTACTATAGATGGTTAGTACTTGTGCAAATTTTTACTGACCTGCAGCTATTTGTCTAGTACCTGGCAACTTTTTTGTAAAAATGTTCAAGAGTAAAGTACCTTTTTAAACACTGACAGAGAATTTGTGGTCTACCTGGCAGAAAGTACTAGCGATGGTTAGTAATTGTGCGAATTTTGACTGACCTGCAGCTATTTGTCTAGTACCTGGCAACTTTTTTGTAAAAATATTCAAGAGTAAAGTACCTTTTTAAACACTGACAGAGAATTTGTGGTCTACCTGGCAGAAAGTACTATCGATGGTTAGTACTTCTGCAAATTTTTACTGAACCTGGCAACTTTTTTGTAAAAATATTCAAGAGTAAAGTACCTTTTTAAACACTGACAGAGAATTTGTGGTCCACCTGGCAGAAAGTACTATCGATGGTTAGTACTTGTGCAAATTTTGACTGACCTGCAGCTATTTGTTTAGTACCTGGCAACTTTTTTGTAAAAATGTTCTAGAGTAAAGTACCTTTTTAAACATTCCCAGAGGATTTGTAGTCCACCTGGCAAAAAGTACTATCGATGAATAGTACTTGTGCAAAATTTGACTGACCTACAGCTTTTTGTCTAGTACCTGGCAACTTTTTTGTAAAAATGTTCAAGAGTAAAGTACCTTTTTAAACATTGCCAGAGGATTTGTAGTCCACCTGGCAAAAAGTACTATCGATGGTTAGTACTTGTGCAAATTTTGACTGACCTGTAGCTGTTTGTCTAGTACCTGGCAACTTTTTTGTAAAAATGTTCAAGAGCAAAGTACCTCTTTAAACATTGACAGAGGATTTGTGGTTCACCTGGCAGAAAGTACTATCGATGGTTAGTACTTGTGCAAATTTTGACTGACCTACAGCTATTTGTCTAGTACCTGGCAACTTTTTTGTAAAAATGTTCAAGAGTAAAGTACATTTTAAACATTTACAGAGAATTTGTGGTTCACCTGGCAGAAAGTACTATCGATGGTTAGTACATGTGCAAATTTTGACTGACCTACAGCTATTTGTCCAGTACCTGGCAACTTTTTTGTAAAAATGTTCAAGAGTAAAGTACCTCTTTAAATACTGACAGAGAATTTGTGGTCCCCCTGGCAGAAAGTACTATCGATGGTTAGTACTTATGCAAATTTTTACTGACCTGCAGCTATTTGTCTAGTACCTGGCAACTTTTTTGTAAAAATGTTCAAGAGTAAAGTACCTTTTTAAACACTGACAGAGAATTTGTGGTCTACCTGACAAAAAGTACTATCGATGGTTAGTACTTCTGCAAATTTTTACTGACCTACAGCTTTTTGTCTAGTACCTGGCAACTTTTTTGTAAAAATATTCAAGAGTAAAGTACCTTTTTAAACACTGACAGATAATTTGTGGTCCACCTGGCAGAAAGTACTATCGATAGTTAGTACTTGTGCAAATTATTACTGACCTGCAGCTATTTGTCTAGTACCTGGCAACTTTTTTGTAAAAATGTTCAAGAGTAAAGTACCTTTTTAAACATTGACAGAGGATTTGTGGTCCACCTGGCAGAAAGTACTATCGATGGTTAGTACTTGTGCAAATTTTGACTGACCTACAGCTATTTGTCTAGTACCTGGCAACTTTTTTGTAAAAATGTTCAAGAGTAAAGTACCTTTTTAAACATTGACAGAGGAATTGTGGCCCACCTGGCAGAAAGTACTATCGATGGTTAGTACTTGTGCAAATTTTGACTGACCTACAGCTATTTGTCTAGTACCTGGCAACTTTTTTGTAAAAATGTTCAAGAGTAAAGTACCTTTTTAAACATTGACAGAGGAATTGTGGCCCACCTGGCAGAAAGTACTATCGATGGTTAGTACTTGTGCAAATTTTGACTGACCTACAGCTATTTGTCTAGTACCTGGCAACTTTTTTGTAAAAATGTTCAAGAGTAAAGTACCTGTTTGAACATTGACAGAGGATCGGTGGTCCACCTGGCAGAAAGTACTATCGATGCTTAGAACCTCTACAAATTTTGACTCACCTATAGCTGTGTTCCTAGTACCTGGCAATTATTTATTCTAGATCAGCAAATTAGACACACCCTTAAACTTCGTTGATAAGCTTCAAATAATTTCCAAAGGAAGGGCAAAATCGCCTTTGAAAAATTTAACCACAAAAATGAAAAACTGTATCAGACATTTTTATTCGGAAAAACTATACAAACAATTTAAATGGCTAACAGGGTGTGAAAATATAAGTAAATTATTTTGTTGGCCATGTTTACTTTTTGAAAATGAAAAAGGTCTCTGGAATAAAACTGGTTTTTCCGATTTAAACAATTTCCATAAAGCTGTAAAAAGACACATTATGTCCAAATCGCATTTGCAGGCCGTCATAAAAGAAAAAGTCTTCGGCAAAACCAGAATTGAACACACCCTCAATAAACAGTTGGAAATTAGTCACCGCCAACACAATGAACTAGTCGATAAAAATACGCAAATATTAAGAAGACTTATCGATGTTGTTTGTTTTCTCGGACAACACGAATTGGGATTTAGAGGTCATGACGAAACAAGGGTTTTTTTGAAATAGAGGAAATTTTCAAGATTTACTTAGTTTAATGGCTAAATATGACGATTGCTTAAAAAATCATTTAGAGCAGTCTAGCCTTTTTCGCGGAACATCGAATTCTGAATGATTTAATTTCCGCTGTTGCAACCATTATTCTAAAAAGAATTAAGCAGGAGATTGGCGAGGCGCGGTTCATTGCTATTGTTCTGGACGAAACAACTGATCACTAATTTTAGCCAATTATCCATAGTAATACGCTACGTAAAAACAGACGGAAGTATTCAAGAGCGATTTTTAGGTTTTAAGAATGAGTCCGAAAATCGTACAGCAGATGCATTATATACCGTAGTTTATAACGTTACTAAAGAAATTAGTGGAGAGAAAAAATTAGTTGCTCAAAGCTATGATGAAGCTGCAGTGATGGCAGGACAATTAGGGGGTCTGCAAGCTAAAGTTCGAGAAACTTTCCCAAGTGCTGTGTGTCCATTGTTTTGCTCATAAATTAAATTTAGTTTTATCCCAGTCCATCAATCACATTAAAGAGTGTAAAGTATTTTTCGTTACTTTAAATGGCATGGCTGCTTTTTTTTCCAAGTCAACAAAACGTACACAAGCTTTGGACTCCATTGTCCACAAACGATTGCCCAAAGTAGCTCCTACTAGGTGAAACTATAATGGAATACTGATTGAACTATTTGAGAATATAATAGAAAATAATGAAACGTGGGACTCAGAAGCAATAAATAGTTAGAGGGGGTTTTTGGACTGTTTGAAACGACATTTTAATTTTAATTATTTGTTGAACATATTTTCAGAAATATTTCCATTCTCGGACAATGTTTTTAATATATCACAAACTAAAACAAATTATATTGCTTTTTGCCTAAAAAAAGATTTTAAGTCCATGTTAAGCCAAAAAAGAGATGACTGATCTATTTTGGGAGAAAACGATGACGTTAAATGTAGAGCCACATGCCAAGCGTCTTCGAACAGACAAGGTCGGAGATGTTCAAATATCATACAGACGCCTCTTTTATGAAATAATCCATCAAATTCAGCAACAAATAAACTATAGATTTAACGGTTTAAATGATTTTAAATTCCTCGAGCTCTGCAATTTTGATGCATTTAAAGGAAAAACTTTTCTAGAAGATGCGTTTAAATCTCTTCTTCTTCATTATGGCCAGTTCTTCGACCGAGTGTTACTGCGATCTGAACTAAAAGTGATTTACGAAACTGATGACATTAGCGCAAAAAAGAACGCTAAGGAAATAATGCAATTTTTAAAAGACAAGGAGCTGGAAGATGCCTACACCGAAGTGTCGAAATTGTGTGAATTAGTATTGACAATACCTGCCACAAATTCATCAGTAGTGAGAAATTCAACGGGGCATGAGAGACTTTCGCATACATCGCTGTTCTCCATTGAAAATAAACTTCTCCAAAATATGTAGGAGCGTCAACGTTTTTATGATGACGTCATTAACGAATTTGCAAAAAATGATCGAAGAATCGAATTACATTACAAATAGGTAAGTTTCTAAAAATTGCTTCCCTTTCTTAAAATTTCACCACACGCCCCTGGAGTAAACTATCCTTTTTTTACAATACTTCAAAATTAAATAATCGGCTTTTTAAAATGATTCATTCGTTAGTGGCTTTTTTACAATATTTACTAAAAAAATTGAGATTTTAAGTAGTTATAGGCATCCAGCAACAACCGATTTATTTAAAATACGTAAAGTAAAAGATGTGAATTATATTACTTTCTTACTATATCTCTCTTGCTAAATAGTTTTTTAAAACGACTCTTTTGTCGTTAGTTGTCAAAAACAATTATGTAAAAATAGATTTGTGGATATTTCTGCTGTTAAATGTGTAAAACAGGTGAAGGTGACGTGCGTTTTTACTGATTTTGTAATAACTAAAATTGATTTGAAAATAAGTAAATATGTTTTATTGCTTTCTTATTTTCAGTGTTATAAACAAGGAAATATTCTGTCTTCGTGAACAAGCGCGAGCCTTCAACACTTCATTTGTAATTATTATAATGTGTGTTTAAAAAATAAGATAACACCATAATAATAATATTTAAGCAGTCTTGGTATATAACGCTACGATAGTAATTCAGTGTTCATGTGCTAAAGATGAATGATCATGAGACTTAAACTTAATACTTAGTATACTTTTGTTAAAATATGTATTTTTATTTCTTAACATATGCATGTATATATTTCATGGGTACGAGATATTCGTGTATAGGGATGATCTTGTTATTTACCTTTTAGATTCGATACGTATATTTGATTTCCTTAGGAAAATTTTATTAGCAAAAATTATTTTTATTTTATCATTTTATGTAGTTTGTTTCTTCTTTGGAAAAATCATTCGCAAATTGAAACTAAATTTTAGCGAACTTGCCTTATTAATTAAAATAATAATTAAACTATGTGCTGATATTTTTTGGGCAATGTACATATTAGAAATAAATGTAAGAAAACAAATGCCGTCAAACGTTTTAAGTAAAGGAAGCAAAATCAAAAAAAAAAACAAAATGTTTTATCTATAATAGACGTAATAAATGCTGCTATATGTACTAAAAAGAGATTTACACTTCCTTGTCCCCAATGAAACTAGTTTTGAAATAGTCTTTAAAAGGGCGAGAATAGAGAGGGTGTTTGTGGAATAGTTACTACTTTTTACAGTTTTGAGGTTAAAAAAATTAATACTAACTCCAAGATTTTTGGAATTAGTAGCCATTTAATACGCCTTGATAACCAGGTATATTTGATTATGAGATTTTCGTATTATTGAAATTTACTTCTTACCCAAATTTATCTGCAGTTATGACAAACATGGTGTATATAATATAAATATAAAGTAAAATTTTAAAATAAAAATGTCACCGCGTTCACAGTAGAATAAGAATTTTAAAATTACAAAGTCAAAAATCGGTAAATTTCATTTACCCGGAATTTCCCGCGTTATGACCTTTTTCGTTTATTGGGAACAGAGAAGTGTGACCCAACTTAGTTCCGCACATAGTCATTTATATAGTAGCATATATTTACTGTCTTTTCAAACACTTTTATTGAGCGCCATTTTGTCCCACCATATTGGATTCGTCACCATATTCGATCAGTACCAATATTTAACAAGTTTGTATCTGTGCCAAACTTGATTTTTCAGCATAGTTTAAAATAAATTAAATAAGTAAATTGTTTACACTGATTTCATAAAAAAATCGTTAGAGCGCCATTCGAGACGCCATTTCGTTTCATCATGTTGAATTCGTACACAGTTTTACCACTTTATCCCTATATCATATTATCTTATCTAATTATTGTGCAAAAATCTGAAGTGAATTAAATAAAATGTAAACCGCCATTTTGTTTTCATACATACAGACATATCGATAGACAGACAGACCATCGGGGAGAAAACATATTTTTGGCATATAGGGACGCCATATTGAATTCGTACGACAATTTTACCAGTTCGCCTCTATATCACACTTAATTCTAGCACAAGATTTGAAATCATTCTAATAAGTAGTTTTTTGAGGCAGATTTTTTAAATGTTTTAAGCCGCCATTTTGTTTCGTCATCTTGGATTCGTACCAACATTTTGAAACATGTATTTTGTCATCTAAGGACCTTAAAACTTCAGGATCTGTAAAAACCTGAGAGGGTGATTTTTTCATGATGACAATACTTTCCTTTTACGGGGGAAGTAAAAACCGGAATTTTAATTATAATAAATTAATCCTTTTTTTAGCATTTTTGCCAGTTTACAAAAAAATGTTTCTTATGAATCCAAAGCTCTTCCGCGTAGTAGTCAATAACTGTAAAAAATAAAACTGACTTAAAAAACACTTACTCAGTATTTTTTTAATCGGTTTTATTCTTTCCGTAATTTTTTTATTTAATCCTTCATTTAAAAAAGGTTTTATTGTAAATATCAGGTCAAGGTTCTTGAGGCCTAAACCTAGGTACTGGAGTCCATTGAACTTAAAATGTCACCAGAATCATGTTAATTAATGATATATAAAAAGTGCAGTCTATACGTAGCTCTATAAGTAGTTTCATAAAATACATAAACATTTTGGTTGCTACAAATTAATACGATTAATAATATATATATAAAATTCTGAACATATATTTTTTTAGTTTTAACTCGTCCCCTACCACGCACCTCAGTTATGACATAGAAAAAGTTTTATGTACAGAATAAACTTATATAATACTATTAACATTCATTGAGATTTGTAATTACCTAGCAAAATAACCTGACCAGGAAAATTATCTCCTCCCACTAGATCAGGGCTCTACCTCCAGCTACGTCAAAATTACATTTTTTGATTAATTACAGTTTCATGCTCCAAATTTCAATATATATTAAAGCATTTAAAACTTTGTGCGAAAACTCTCTGGCAGAAAATAATTTAAAGTGGCGTCATTACTCTATTTTGACTTTTTTTTTTAAATACACATATTTGCTATGGAATAACCCCGGTACCACACTAAAAACTTCTTTAAAAAATCATCTATGTTGGCCACAATCTCCCCGAAGTAATTAGTGTACTTAAAATCACATTAACTAATATTACGGATAAACGATATCTTGACATGTATAGAATATTAGCAATCCCGACGGTTAAAAACTGGAAGTAGTAAAATTGCACTTTGTGTCCCTGAAAACCACGAAAACTATATGAAAATTGATATTTTTTTATATAAACTTTTTGTGCCAAGAATAAAATAATATAATAAAGCACTTTAAAGTTACCGCGGGAAGGGATTCAAAATGGCGCTATACCGCCATTTTTTTTCAGTGTTTACCCGGAATTACTCTGTGACCACCCCCGTACTGTCCTGAATACTTACTGAAAAATGCATTCAAATCGGTCAAACTATCACAAAGTGTAGTAGAGGTTCATACATAAAAAATCGGTCAATTTCTTTTAACCGGAACTTCCCTCGTTATGATTTTTTGTTGGGAATAGTGAGGTACGAGTGAAATGGTATCCAATTCAGTTCAATAAATAGTCACAGTATATATATATGTTACATATATTGTATTTTCAAACATTTTTATTGGGCGCCATTTTGTTCCATCATATTGCATTCCTACCAATATTTTACCAGTTTCTTTTTATCTATGCTACAATTGACTTTTGGGTATAATTTAAAATAAACTGAATAAGTAGTTTCCACATTGTCAAATACCGCCATTTTGTAACGTTATGTTGATTTCGTACAATTTTATCCCATTTCCACATTTATTTTTTCTGCAAAAATTACAAGATTTTTTTGGCCGCCATTTGGTTTTGCTTAAATTCGTACCACAACTGCACCAGTTTTATCTCTATATTATTATTAAAGTCTTTAAGAATATGCCGCGAACTGATAGCCATACAGACAGACCGACAGACGGAATTGATAGAACATATTTTTGGTATATAGAGACGCTAAATCGCTAAACCTCAGAGGATGTTCATTCACGATTACAAGCATGTTATTTGGCCGCCATTTTGTTTGGTCGTTTTTAAATTAGTATCACAATTTCACTAGATGATCCCTACACAAAAGTTAGTTATGGCACGCAATTTGAAACCAATCCATTTCAGGCTAAATTTTGAAATATTTCATTAAAACGCCATTTTGTTCCGCCATCTTGGATTCGTACCAAAATTTTACCAGTTGATTGCAACATACTTAAGGTTGGTGCAAAACTTGAGATAATTTATATAAGTAGTTTTTTAATATTAATTTTTATAACATTTCACTAGGGTGCGATTTTGTCTCGCCGCATTGGATTTTTACCAAAATATTACTAGATCATCCCGATATGATTATTAATTTTTTTATTAAAATTTGAACTCAATGGGTTAAGTAGTCTTTAAGCTATGCCGCGAACTGACAAACAAACAGCCAGACCGATAGATGGACCGACGGAATTGATAAAACATATTTTTAGCATCTAGGTATACTAAAACGAGAATATATGATGATAATTTTTCCACGATTACAAACATTTTATTTGGCCGCTATTTTGTTCGGTCATCTTGAATTAGTGCCACAATTTCACTAGTTGATCCCTAGACCAGAATTAGTTATGGCGCACAATTTAAAATCAATCTATTAAGCAGTTTTTCAGTCTGAATTTTTAAATATTTTATTAAGGCGCCATTTTGTTCCGTCCCCTTGGTTTCGTCCAAAATGTTACCAGTTGATTCTAATATAATATTTGATGTTGGTGCAAAATTTGAGGTATATTGGACAAGTAGTTGGTTAGTAATAATTTCAGACCGTCATTTTGTTTGGCCATATTGGATTTTTACCAAATATTACCAGGTTTTTTAGCTAATCCACGGACAGACATACAGACAGACAGACGGAATGTTATGGCATTTAGGGACCCTGAAACGTGAAGATCTGAAAAAATCTCGGAGGATGATTATTTCACGATTACAATACTTCCCTTTTACGAGGAAAGTAAAAATACAAAGGGTCGAATGGAGAACGGCCTTTTTTGAAGTCAGTCAAAAAACAAAATATATTTTTTTACTAGTTCAGTTATATCTATATTGAATTAGATCCGACATATTTTTTATTTGGGTTAAATTTTACTGTAATATATCTTTACATTAAACAAAACTTTAATGCAGAATATACGCCACAAACAAATAAAACTTAAAGTTTTACATGAGACGTTCAAACAACTGTCTTTCTAACTAACGTTGATAATTCGATTGAGTACAGTACCGGATCGCACTTCTTGATTCTTCCTTGCAGCCGGTTCGGGTTACTGATTTTTTTATAATTCTAAAAATAGATTTGATGCTTATTTCTAGGTCAAGTCAATCGACGAAGTAGTGGAATTATATTTAGGAATTTTCTACATTTACTTTCCATTAAAGTAGTCGATCGTCGGGGAAGTGGAATTGTTCATTTTGTTACATTTTCTATCAATTCGCTCTGAATTTTGGACTGGACGTGACAAGCTTACACAGTTTTAACGTACATATCAAGCCTTATCAAAAACTCAGGACGAATCGTGCAACGCTTTTAATAAAACATTTAAAAAAAAAGCATTGCGATTTGATACCCTGATTGAATCACAACATTTTCCTAATAAATTAATTAACAATTCAATTTTTTTTTGCAAGACGCCTATTGAGATAAGTACTAATTAATTTTTGAGACAAGCTGTTAAGATTGTTAAAAACTTAAATAATGAAAAAAAAAATAATGTGATCCAATCGGGCCTCAACCAAACGGATCCTCTAATATTTTATACTGCATTTCATATATTTTTTTAGGAGTTATGTTATACATTAAACATGTGTATACAATATTAGCTTAATCGAACATGTGCGTAGAACTCGATTTATAAGATTGGAATTTCTTACTCATTCTGTATATCTGATGTAACTTTCAATAATGAAAAGTATATTTTTGCTTAATGCTCCAACTTTGTCAAAAATACATTTTCTTAGAAATCGATAATAAAAAATCATTTGGTAGCTAAATTTAGTCACATCCTGCAGATATATTATATATTATAAAATTTGATTGTTAGTTATTTAGTTAGAAAAATCTGAAGTGAAATAAAGTAAATACACTCATGTATCAGAATGTGTAGTAGATAGATCGATGTAAGAATAGCATGAAGCTAAATCCCGACATTTTCGTTGCATGATTCCCCTAATGTAATATTAATGCATGTGAGTTCGTTATATTCTAGGTATTATTATATAAATTTATATTTGTATATTGTGACAAGTGGAAAACATTTTTTTATGTTACCCAATTTAGTTTGGCATATAGTTTTTTAGTAACACACATATGCCCTTTTCTTTGAACATTAATATTGTGCAACGTTTTATACCACCATATTAGATTCCTACCAATATTTTACCAGTTTCTACCTATGCCACCACACTTGAATTTTGGGTATAATATAAGAAGACATTTCAAACATTTTATTTAGTGTAAGTCATAATTTCGCTTTTTTGTGTGTAAAAGAAGTGAAGTAACACGCACGGTAAAATTTTAACTTCATTTAATCTAAATGGACAGAAAACAAAACTAAGAAAGATTACATTAATATTACTTATTTGTGTTTTATATACATACGTAAATTTGTTATATAATATTAATTTAGAATTAATTGGGCGAAAGAAGAAACATCTGCAATTGACGTAAATCGTTTATATCGTGCATTTCAGCTGTTGGCTGCCGGTAACAAGAAGTGGTAATTTAATAAAAACTAATTAAGGTTTGCAAATAAATAAAAATTTATTGCAACCTCTGTCAGGAAAGACTTTCCTAGGAAATCTGGCCTGAACACCGTTTAAAACATAAAAAATTATGTTATAGCAACTTTCAAGTTTTTGGGGACGTTCCCTTTTTTTTTAAGTAATAGTAACTGATCTTTGAGTTAATATTTTGTTCTGCCAAAGGGATGGTATCTGTAGTTTTGCAGCTATTTTTCCCAGCAAACTAGTAAACCCCTTTAAGGTTGGTCGGCACTTTTAAAATTACACCATGATTAATTAACTAGCGTAACAAAATGTTCGGCAAATTATGCAAGTCATATTTTTCTGAGTTAAAGTTAAGGCCAAGATTCATATTATCTTATTTTTTCCTGATGTACTGAAGGCCAGTACAGTTTCATGGAAAATAAACACCTTACTCTCATCGTCATATTTAAAATTCTCGAGGGCCTTGGAAACCACCCAAATTATTTTTTTTACACACAATATATTATTTATTTAAACAAAACTTATTTAACTCTTTAATTTTTTATCAGTTCAAGTTGTTTTGGCCAGATTATAATTTGTTAGTGGTTCAACTAAGAGGATTCAAAATCCGAGAATTTTCTGACCAGATAAAATTCGCATATCTGAAACAAATCACTACAATTTCCAATTCAAATTTAATAGTAATAAGAAATAGATTTATAGTTTTGAATTAGATCAAACATATAATCTGACAATATTCTCACCCAGTATACCAAAATTCAAAATGTATTATTAAAATCCACTATCCAAAAATCGAAATCATTTTAAAATTATTTCAAACGGATCAGAATGTATAAAAGTAATAAATAAAACAGTATTGTATTCAAATTTAAAATAATAATAATAAAACTTTTTGCATTATATCAAAACTGAAATAGCTTGTATTGTCAAAATAAACAATAAAAAAATCACAATACACGGTTTTTGTCTTAGATGTCCAACAAAATGGCTCCAAAATAAATACTTCTAAAAATAAAAGGTTCTGGGATTAGATTTTGTAAAAGAAACAATAGCAAGTAATATACGCTTAAAATAATAAAATTCAAAATTCTTAAAATATTTCTAAAGCAGTCATTGAACAATTTCCCAAAAGTCATATAATCAATGGGATTTGTAAACACGCTCTTCCTTGCCTTGTGATTAAAAATCTTTAATTTCCAAAAGAAAATTTTGCTCCAGGCATCAATTTCACATATTGCGAAATTAGTACAGTTTTTAGAAATACATAGAAAAAATTGACATGACATACAGCTGTCACAGCTTTAGTTACCCACCAAATATCTTCGACCCTGTAGATCACATAAAGAAAAACTTATAACACAATAAGTTAATGGGACATCATATATAATATTGTTTTATTAAATGTTTCTCTTCTTGTTAATTGTAAATATACCAGGAATTCGATATTTCGATGAGTAGAGCTGGACCACCCAGTATAAAAACACTACTTACGCCCGTCATTATATATTTTAATTTTGATCGATCCGAGAAAGAAATTTTGTAGTTCCCGATTTCAGATCTGATCGATACCCGAATACTTCGCAGCACTACAGCACTTTTTCCCTCAAGGGCCTTATCGTAGTTTTGACCCTCCTCGCCTACATGGTTAATATTAATTTGTCTAGCAGAAGTTTTCTAGTTCAGATCGAAGGACTTCTAAATTTTAAATTTTCTCTTTGGATTTTGAAGACAATAAATTCCATGCTTCGAAGTAAGCGTGTCAAATTGATATAGGCTATAAAGAAAAATTCCATACTCACGTATATACTGGCGCGCATAAAATCCGTATATGGAAACACATGGATCTACGAGCCCAGTCGCATATGTATTGGACCAAAGCAATACGAGATATTTATTTTTGTTACCTAGTATTTATTGTAGTGATATAGATATGCAATATTGTTAATTAACTGTTAATACCACACACTATCAAATAAACGTAGTTGCATTTGTTGAAGCTAAGTTACATGCAGTAAATACTAGGTGACAAAAATAAAATTCCTTGGTCCAATACATATGCGACTGGGCTCGTATAATGTTAACCGAAATGATAAGCTTAACAATTTTTATTTAAGATTTTTGTTTCTATACAGTGGGTTGTTAAAAAAATTACTTAAAGCCATCATTTACCAAAATTGCACTGACACAAGTCTGTTTTAGGGTAATTACAGATTTTCGATCAAAAGAATACAGAAATGTATTTATAAATTCCCTTTCTTGTTTGATTCTTCTATGAATACCTTGACGCATGACTGCACTATTATATGTTGCCAATGGAATATATACCAGGTGCTACAAACCAAAACTTTTTTCGTTTTGAAGATATTGAAATGAAGTTTTGTAGTTAAAATATGAAAAAATTTCACATTTTTTACGTTGTTACATTGTTTAAATTAGGATTTTTGCTACCAACTCTTGTTATTTTAAATAAGACACCCTATATCTTATTATGTCTTTATATTTTACTATAAATTTTAAACAAATTGTATGTTACATATTGCATATATAAACTTAATTGTTTTTGAGACAATGGCGTCTATCATAATATAGTCGACACTTTCGGCTTAACCGAAAGTGCCAAATTTTGACAATTCCAGCTAAACCGGCATCTAACAGATTTCAAAAAGTTAAGATAGACACACTATCTTAACTTTACACTTTGTTCCAAGTTTTACCTATCGCTGGTAGAGGGTCTTGAAAGGTTTAAAATTACGATTTTAGGGTTAGAATATGTAACATAAATTCGGGCTAGAATTCTAAAAAATCTAAAAACGTGACAAAGGGTGCCCATTTCAAAATCAAAAGTTAATAGCAAAAACATCCTAATTTAAATCGGATATAGCGACGCCGGAAACGTAAAAGCATCTAAACTTTGCCATATTTGAACTAATAAAACTTCATTTCAATATCTTCAAAAGTAAAAAAAAATTATAAGGGTAAGCCACTATTTTTTTTGTGGCACCCGGAATATTTGTTAATGATCAAAATTTTAATAATTAAGGCCTGGGGCTATTTTCTTATACTTGGCATGTTGTTTAAATTGTCCATTACTTATATACATTTAGAGACAATTGAGCACATAGCCTAAAAAAAAAATTCTCTTCATACCAAACAATGGTTAATTAAATTCTAACACACAGAAGAAAAGATTGCCTCTTCTCCTGTTTAAACATCATTTGCTTTAAAAAATCTGACCCCTGATCCTGCAGAGCTATGAACTCACTTAATACTTTCTTAAAAGTATGTGCTTATAATTATGAGGAATATGACTTACAATCTAAAAATAAAAATTGGAAATATCATTAAAGAAAATACTAAATAAGGCCTCTTTTCTTTTTGTAATCTTGGAGGTTTAAACTTCTTCGAGGAGCTAAGTCTTTGGGCGTTGATTTTGGCACCACATTTACGGACGTTGCTGCAATTAAATAAATTAAATAAAAATAGTGGAACATAGAGATGACGGGTTGATTATTAGCGAAAAATAATAGTCAATAATTCTATTAAAACAGAGGGCCTTTATTTGAATCACACACAAAATATTTCACCCATGGAATTTCTATCACAGTGAACTTATACCCACGTCACATTGGCCGACACGTCAGACGTCGAATCCATGGGAATTGCGTCAGCGCATTATTTCAAATAAAGCACCCAGATATTTATTTTAAAAAGGAAAAGTTAAAATCATTTATATAATAGAGAAATAAATAAAAAACAAAATCGGTAAGTTTCCTTTACCCTCAACTTCCCTCATATTTTCCTTTATTAGGAATAGTGAAGTACGACTCTATTTAGTTCCGAACATAGTCATAAACATATATATAAATAGAATTTTTTTTCATTTTTGTAGACAAAGACAAGAATTCAGGAAGGCATTTCCAATTGAGTTTTTTACAGATGGGTTTTGAACCCAATTGAATAAGAAGTTTTTTCCGCTAATTTATTTATTTTTTAACATTTTATTTGGCTCCATTTTGTTTCACCATCTGGAATTCGTACCAAAATTTTACCACTTTATCTTTATACCATACCTAATTCTTCTGCAAACTTTGAAATCAATCGAATAAGTAGTTTTCCAGACTGATTTTTTTTAATAATTTATTAAGCCACTATTTTATTTCGCTATCTTGGATTCCTACCAACATTTTATCAGTTCATTGTATTGTAAAGCTGAACTGAAACAGGAACTGGACCAAAAAAAACAAATATATTGAGCGGCTTAAACGAAATTCAAGTGCATTTGAGAGTCACGCTCTTGACATTGAGGACAGATATATAAGAGAAATCAGCAATCTCAAAGAAGAAATTGAACACCTAAAACTTTCACAGGGTAGGAACCAGAAATCACCCATAGTAAAAAACGTGACAACAGTTAGCAAAAGCACAAAAGCCTGTCAAACTGTACTAATTACATTTAAAAGCATAGCAACACAATCACCATCTGAGGAACTAAGAGAAATTAATAACCTAAAAGAAAAAAGTCTGGATAGTAATGATATAACAAGCAGAAATAACTTGAAACATAAGACAAAACCAAGACAGAAAAAGAGTGAAGAATTAAACAGGAAAATTTCTAAGCCTGAAGAAAAAAATAATAAAAAACCCACGAACCCAGTTGATGAAGATGGAGGAAAGTATGTAAGACTTAGGAAACCAAGGGAGGGCAAACTAACTCATAAACACAATGACTTGGAAGTTGAGAACAACTTAAGTAGCACTGCTGACAAAACCAGAAGGATGGTTCTGCCCAATGCAAGACAAGAACAACATCCCTTAGCAGTGTCACGCAAACCCCAAGTGTTGATTTTGGGAAATAAGGAAATTAAAGGTTGTGGTTGGCTCCTTAAAAAAATTACTGGATCTAAATTTGACATAAATTCCCAAGAATTAAAAAGAGCATTACTCTCAGACGTCATACAAGAATCTTACAAATATGCCAAAAATTTTGATAAAGACGATTATGTGATCTTATTTCTTGGAAGGGAAAATGCTAAAATAGGTATAAATGTTGATGAACAGGAACCTCGAGACTTCTTCGACTGGTCACTGAAAACAAACATAATAATAATTGGACAACCATACCACCTCTACAATAAGAACCTCAATCGTTCCATTTACAATCTTAATACTACCATCTGGATCAACATATATAGCACATGCTTTAATGGGGATTTCCTGGACTCAGACAGTCTGAAGGAAACTGTAAATGGATACTTTTCATACTCAGAGAAAACTGAAATCATCTTGTATGTAGGCAATAAACACTTAAATAAAATACCTGATAAGCCTAAGGGGAACTCTGCCAAAAGTAAAAATAATGGGTCTCAAGTGGATGGCCATGGAAAACATAATCAGACTGTATCAAGGAGTGCTGAGAGTGATTTTTTAGAACGGCTGAAAAACCTACTAACACCACAAAATCGAAAAGGGTTACAGATAAACCTTCAAGCAAATTTCTCACAAATGGTCGAAAACCAATTGTGATTAAGGACATGCAGGAGCTGATAATTTTCCATTTAAATATTCAATCTTTGCAACGTAAAACTGGAGAGCTGGAAGCTTTTTTGCTCTCCAGCAAGCAATATGATATTGTAACTTTGAGTGAACACTGGCTAAAACAGGAAGAAATGGAACATACCATTCTACAAGGTTACTACTTGGCCACCTACTTCTCCAGAAAACAAAAAATACATGGAGGAACTGCGATTTTCATTAGGAACGGGATAGTATCTGACAAGAAAAGGGATATCAATGAGTTGTCATCTGAGCAACATTGTGAACTGTCAGCTGTGCATCTTCGAGACTCGCACATTAGTGTAGTGACTGTGTATAGATCACCAAATGGAGACTTCCATACATTTATGAAAATAATAACTAGTGTGTTTCAGAAGCTAAATGAGAAGCCTTGTAAGGCAATTATTATTGGTGATTTCAACATTAAGTTTTTTTCCCGAGAAAGAACCTTCTTGGATTTTTGTTGCTTGGCACTTTCATTTGGCTTCAGAATAGCACTCTCTGAAAAAACCAGACTAAACAATTGTATAGATAATATTTTAATTAACATGGAAGACGATTTTACAACTCAGGTAACTCTATTGAGATTAATGTAAGATATAACAATCACAATAACTTAAACAGAATTGTTTATAGATCAACCTCTGAAATGGGTTTGCTGTCTCTGTTTGGCCTAGTTCAGGGAATGAGTTTTGATTTTATTTCCGACACCATGATTCAGTTAGATGACAGATGTGAGCTATTTATTCAGTTACTGGCTGATGCTGTTAACAAGTCATTTCCTTTGAAAAAGGGCCGAGCTAGGGATGGTAGAGCCAACATAAACTGGTTTACCTCTGAACTTAGGAAGATGAGAGAGGAACTTAACTTTGCCCACTCTTTTTACAGAATGTACCCCACAGTACCTAATAGGGAAATATTTCAGAGTGTTAGAACAGAATACCGAAAAAATATTGATAGAGCAAAAAAACAAGCTAATATGAATTACATAAAATCTAAAAGTAATAAACCCAAAGCCTTATGGGATGTCGTCAACAATGTAACAAAAAAAAATGCAAAAACAAGCTTCTTCATATTTAAACTCATCTGACTTCAACTCTTTCTTTTCAAATGTAGCACACCAAATCATTATTAATCTTCCAAAAAATAGGAATAAACATTTTAGCACTTACTTAAAAAATAAGCCAATACCCTCAAAGTTTTCCTTTTCTCAGGTTTCGGAGGTCAGGGTACGAGAAGTAATTACAAATCTCAAAAACACTAATAGTAATGATATTTACGGTTTGAATGTAAAAATACTGAAATACATTAAACATCTTGTTATTAATCCATTAACAAAACTTTTAAATGAATGCATTCGAACAGGATTATTCCCTGCATCTCTAAAAGTTTCGAAAATAATACCGATTCATAAGGAGGGTCACCTAGATCAGTTAGAGAACTATAGACCAATATCCATTATACCTTTGATTGGAAAAATTATAGAGAAGATCCTTGCAGACCAGATTTGTGATTACTTCGAGAGTAATAATATATTTACTAGCTGTCAATTTGGATTTAGAAAAAACAAATCAACTGAGACGGCAATTGTCAGCTTGCTTGGCCTGATCACCTCAGGATATGAGGATGGGGCTTTTGTGGGTTCACTTTTTTGTGACCTGTCGAAGGCATTCGACTGTGTCTCACATGAAATACTATTAGCAAAACTTAAACACTATGGTTTTGACACCCCAAGTCTCAAACTCTTGCAATCTTATCTAACTTGTAGAAAAAATGCAGTGTTCTTTAATAACAGACTATCAAACTTCATGGAGATTAGCAGTGGTGTCCCGCAGGGTTCGGTTCTGGGCCCGGTGCTTTTTCTCATTTATATCAATGATATCTCTGAGGGGATACCGGGTGCCGATCTGATCCTGTACGCGGATGACACTACAATCACGCTTTCTACCGAAAAATTAAATGAGACCATAGTGGGAATCGATGAGGCACAGGCGAGGGTCTCCGAGTGGTTCGAATGTAACCAGCTGGCTTTGAATGATGATAAAACCAAAAGGTTTATTTTTCTCAGCGAAACTTCATAAACAGCATTGACTCAGTAAAGTTTCTTGGAGTTGATCTTGATGCAATGTCAACATGGGAGTACCATCTTCGGTCCTTGTCAGGCAGGCTGTCAAATGCAGTTTACTGTTTGCGTAACCTATGTAAAGTTGTTGATCTGCAGACTACTTTGACTGCATACCATAGCCTATTCCACAGTAGAATGTGCTATGCCATTTTGGCATGGGGTCACTCGGTACACGCAGACTTACCTTTTGGTGTGCAAAGAAGAGCAGTCAGAGTGGTTGCTGGTCTCGGCTATAGGGAAGATGTTAGAACGACTTTTAGGGAGTTAAATATACTTACATTACCATGCGTTTATATTTACAAGTGTCTACTGAATGTTAAGGACAATATAATCTCTTACCAGCTACAAAGACAAGTGCACAATTACAATACGAGATCTTATAATAACATAGCAATAGATTATACTAGAATTTATAGAAGCAGGTATTCATTTAACTATTATGGTCCTAAATTTTATTATAATTTACCAGACGAGGTTAGATCTCTAAATGGAAACCAGTATAAAAATAAAATAAAAAAATTATTACTGGAAAACTCATTTTATACATTTGACGAATACTTAAACCATACATTTTAAGTTGTTTGTTTTGTAGGGACTACTGATTACAAAATACGATGTTTCTGTGGATAATGTTAAGGTTTGTGTGTGATCGACATTTGTTTTACTTTTAATTTTGCAATGGCGTTTTTACAATATCCTATCTACAACTTAATGTTAGTATTGTTCATAGTGTAGTTACTGTAGTCTCATTATAATTTCTATTTCACGATTCTGGGCATCCAGCCCTCCTTTTTTGACTTATGTAAAAATTTATTTTGAAAACATGAATAAAGTATTATTATTATTATTATTATTATTATTATTGTTATTGCCACATCCTAATTGGTTTTTGTGCCATACTGAATTTTTACCAAAATGTTACCAAGTCGTTCCAATATGACTTAATTTTTGACCAAAGTTTGACATGCCGACGGAATTGAGAAAGTATGTTTTTGACTTCTAAGGACCCTGAAACGTGAAGATCTGAAAATATCTCGGAGAGTGATTTTTTCATGAATATAGTACTTCCTCCCTCTTGAAGTAAAATTCAAGACTATTATTTAAACCAAAAGTGCACAATATAAAATAAATAGTAAAATTAAGAAATCCAATATAAATTTAAGAGAATGTAACTACTAGACAAACATAATACATGATTATATAAAAATTTAAAAGCTGTCCAAGTGAAAAGTAATATTGGTAAAGGTATATAATTCACAACGGAATCAACACATTCAGGATGTCCGAAAAGTCTTAGTATGGGCTAATATCTCGAGTACTAGTAAAGCAAAACAGTTTAAAATTTCGCAATTGCATGGGTTGTCGTGAGGTAGTTGAACTTTTGAATTTTAAATGCGACCCTATATCGAATTATATAGGACTAATTTTTAATATAATAAAAAGTCAACGATGCCTTTCCTTTCACTTTAGAGCCAGTATTTTTGGATGAAACCTGGATTGACTGCAACGACGCATTTAGGAAAAGCAAGCAAGATGGCAATCTGGAAATAGTCAAAAAAAAATATGAAGTAAGGTAGGAAACATTGTGATTTCAATGAAATATTCTTATTGTTGAAGATTTTATGAGTTTTTACCTTTTATCTTTTTTTTTACAAATAACCATTTCCAGAGAAAAATTTACAACTTGTTTTAAGTTACTTTATCTGTTCAAAATTTCTATTATTTGTTTGCAAATTAAGACACCTAAAATTAAATTAATTAATAAATAAATAACAAGACCGTAACTTTTTTCTTAATGCATTTCTGCATTAAAGAAGACCAACAGAAGCAAAAAAATGAAACAGTCAGTCAGTCAGTTTCTGTCCTTTTCACAGAGTTAATGAACTAGCCCTGTGGCATGAACAATGTGTTTTGAGACTTCCTTAATATCACTGCCAGTACCTCAGATCAAATATGTAGAAAGAGACTTAACAAAATACCATAAGTGTCATGACGGTCACGTGCCTGATGATTTTGATTTTATTGGTCAGAAATTCGCGTGGTTGTTGTGGCAAAATTTACCTTTCGGTAACTATATCTAGGAGACGGTTCAGATAAATTTTTGAAATTTGGTACATTTTCAAAGCATATTTGGTTTTCCGTCTATTAATGGAAAAAAATCTGATTTGGTGATGAGTGTGGTTTGATGCACGATAACTTACTTTACTGTCGAAAAAATCGAAATATGAATTTGAAATTCTCAGAAAACATCTAAAAAAAGATCTGAAAGAGCATAGGTACGACAAACAATTTTTATAAGGTTTTGTTTTTAAAAAGTCTAAGCAAATTATGATTATCGCGCTGTGGTGGAAAAAATACATTGTTTTAAATTTTTATGATTTTATTCTGTCGATCGCCAAAAGTTAGTTCTACTGAAGAATAACATAATACAAGAATAACGAGGAGGCAAAAAATTACAAAACTACGTTTAAAATTTGGAGCTAAATGTATCACGAAAAAACTACTTGTGTACAAAAAATTATATTTCTGTTCTCGTTTGGAGATTTTAACAGCCACTAACCATCATTAAATTCTATAATTTTGCCGTATCTTTTGCAGTTCTCGGGTATTATTTTTTGAAAAGTATATCGATGCCTCGCGGCAGCCCTATCGGATAAAGCCTAAAGTTACGATTATTTCAAAATTAAACTAAAAACCAAACGATACCCTTACTTTGAAGCCGACGGACATTTATAAACAAGGAAACTGTAGACCACTCAGGGTAAGGGGAGTTACGACTACTATAGCGTGTTAGGCGATGCAAGCCAATAAGACTACTCTGCAATATTTTTTTAGCTGTTGTGATAGTTCTCAGGTACACATCATACACAGAAAATATTTGTATATCATATATTACACTACTTCTGTATATCACAACGCGGTCAGAGATAGTCTCTTCTTGTAGACTGTTCCACGGTAAACCACTCAATTTGAGAGAAAATTCTTCTGAATAATTTTCTTTCCATAGCTTTTTAGTGTGTCCAGTAACTATTGATTAGGGTTTTGTGGCTGGTTAATATTCTAGTGGGCAATGGTGTCAGTTTCAGGGCTGCCATGTCTGTTCGTATCTCAGCGCTCTCACTTCTGGTGAAATTTTTGTGACTCTTCTTTACACCCTCTCTGTGATCTCCACATCCATGATGAAATATGGGCATGCTAAAGAGACAGCATTGTGGAATAGTTTTTCCAGAGAGGCCTGCAAAAAGATCTATACAATCATTATGGTCGCCACTGTATTTGTTTCCATTTTCAGTAGCTTATATTTCTTATACTGTAGCTTCTTATCGGTAATTAATATTTGAAAAATAATTGTAATTTTATGAACATTATTTCCCCCCTTCATTCTATTTCATTTTTTTATTTTATAAGTTATTTTTAACTTTAGAATAGCCGTTGTTTTATCTATTTTATTAAATTAAAAAAAAAACTATACTTTTAAATTAATAAACAATATTAACAAGTGTTAGGTGATCAAAGTGATCACCTTAGCTCTTGATTTGCAGAGAAAAAGTGAACTGTATTTTTTAAATGCATAATTAATCTTGAAATAAGTAATGTCAATAATGAAAATATAAATGCGTGGCTTTGAGTGTATAAGCCAAAGAAACAATAATTAAATGAATGAATATGAAATGGTATAATCCAAAATTGACCAAACGTCGCTTTTGTAGATTTTAAATATTGTAAGTTGACAAATGCACTGTAGTATTTGTCTTTTTAACTGTCACTGAAATATGTTGTTCCTTGGATCTGAGAATATATTGACACTCAGGAGGTCCTTCAAAGGACTTCCATTCAAGTTCCAATTTTGCATGGTCTTATTTGATCCAATATGGAGCAGGGTACATTTGTCCAAGTTCAGTTAAAGCTTCCAGGCTCTTGTCCAGTCTTCGAAAATGCTGAAGTTTTGCTGCAATGTGCGACTGGGAGAAAGTTACTGAAGATTTTTGTTTCATCAGCAAAATTATGCAATGTATGTTTGTTCCCAGATCAGTTATATAAGTAATAAATAGGAAAAAGTCCGAGCACAGATCCCTGTGCTACTCCACTCCTTATGTAAAACAATTGTAACATGACATTATTTGCTCTAACTTAATAGGTGCGATTTTTTAAGACAGCAGCAATCCACTTAAATAGGTTTCCCCTGATTCTATAGTGTTCTAGCTTTATAAATAGGTGCTGGAACAGAACCTTATCAAAGGCATTTTTATAATCCAAATAGATGACATAGGTTGGTCTATTGTCATCATGTACTTGTGTTCACTGGATTACGCACTGGAAAAGGTTGCTAATAGTCGAGTGTCGATTTCTGACATTATGCCGTTGGAGATTGTAAAGTTGGTAAGCTCTTGGACAATAAACTTTTCCATATACTTGCAAGTATTACAAGTTATGCTAATTGGCCTATAGTTAGTAGGCTGTACTTATCACCTTTCTTACATATAAGCATGACATAGGCACATTACCTTGATTTATTAATTCCTGCATCAGAGACAGTGGCTGTGCAAGTCATTGATGACATTTTTGTAAGAATAGTGAGAGTATGTTGTCAGGGCCAGGGATATTGAGACAGTTTTCATAATGGTGTTGTTATTGGTCATACATATCTTTATGTATGGGGACTAGTACAATTCGATCAAGATAATATGGACATAGTGTAAATGTTACTATTATGCCAACATTAGCCTCAATCATCCTTTTGCAGTCGATGGAGTGTGCAGAACTTAAGACAGTGGAAACCAACTTGTTTAAACTATATGTATTGCTAAACAGTTTTTCAAAAAAAAAAAATGAAAGAACTGTGCCAGATATATCAACAATATAATAAAAGAAGCCTGGGCGCAAGAGAAACTGATTGATGCATGGAGTGTCTTCAGAAATAAATATTTTTATATTCTGCATTCTCCCTGTAAGTTTCTTTTATATTTAGATATAATCTTACACAACATTTAAGTAACTTAAGGTTTGAATATTTTGAATTACTAACATCATTAGTTAGATCATTTCAAAAATCGTCAGTATAATAGTAAAATATTTTATGATAATTCTAAGAAATCGTCAATTTTTCTGTAAGACCTGATCATACCAATTTAAAAAGAAAATAATAAACTAATCTAGGTCTCAGTTAGATATATAAAATGTTGCTTTAAAAACAATTCAGTGTGATGATGTTTCGAACTTATGGTCATCATCAGACCTAAACTATATAATACTTCAATTATATTTACAAGACCAAAGAAACAAACCAACAAGTTCTGAAAATATGCGCTATTTTGTCTTAATTTCTGAAGAAAAATGACATATAGCATTATGGAGTTGACTTGGTAGATATCTGACCACTTTTCAGTATTTTTATAAAGTAAACACAAAAGGTCCCTAATCTCGATACATCAAAGTGACAAAAAACGTCCTTTGTATGGATTATTTTAAAATATCAGTCCAAATTAATATGAAGTCAAAAATAGTGATATAACATTGAACCCTCAGCTTACAGACTATATTTTGTTATCTTGTAATTGCTATAGTAAATATAAGTAAAAATACCTGGCAAAGGAACTTCCAAATCTATCTTAATATCAAAATCGTGTGCAGAAAACAAATCTTCTTGGGTCACTTGTGGCTGTTTTTCGTCTTGTTTCTTTTGTTGCTCTAATTGTTCGACATGGTCTTCTGCTTGTTGATCATCTTGAGCCTTCTTTTCGGCGGCGGCTATAGCTTCTTTTTCCCCTGCTTTAAAATTCATTCGGGGTTTGGTTGACCTTCGTGTGAATGGATCGTCGACCTTTTAAAAAACAACACCAGAAACTATATTTAAGAAACAGAAAAATGAATTGAAGATATGAGACATATTTAAAGTATGGTTCATTAAGACTGTTCTAGCAGCATGGCATTTTTACTAATTCATAATTTAATCTTTCTTATTTTTCAAGCTATTAAAATGATCCAAAAACAAATTATATGGCTAGTTACAAGTTTTTCGTAACATTAAATAAATATAAAAAATGTACATTTTCAAAGATAACATATAACTTGCATTTTTTAGTAGATATGTATCTTTTCCCTGATTCTAAATATACCGGGTTTGGTACCTTTATCTTTCAAATAAACGAAAACATGGAACAAGCTGCACCATAAGACCAATGAGTGTGAGTGTGTGACAAAGATTATTTTTTTCTTTTTATCATATTTGTCTTAGGACGAAGTTCTCAATTTTCTGGTTTAGCTTTAAAGATAATGGTATTAAACCCTGTGTTTTTAGAATCATGAAAAACAGACCCATCTACAGCAAGTACAATTCACAGGGTCTCTTTTTAAAAAATGCAACCTCTCTTAATTGCTATTTTTTTACATTTACTTGTCATAAAAAACTATCCATAGAATTAGTTTTTTGGTTAATTTTGATACGTTCAAAAAAAAGAAGTTTTAGCAGAATAAAATGTGAACAAGTTCAAATGACTACGTTGTATGTACAGTTGGTTCGGAAAAAAATGAATACGGCAAAAAAGCACTTAAATAAGTTTGGGCAGTGTTCTTCAATTATGTCACATCAGGTTAGGATAATGAGTCATATTTACGACTATTTGTTGTCAAGATTTTTTGACAACTTGTCATGTAAAAATCTAAAGATTTTTAAAAAATGCCTCCTCATACTTCTGTTGAACTAAAGGCGCGAATAATTTCCAAGTTGGAAGATGGTTGGTCCCTCACAGTAGTTGCCCAACATTTTAATATTGGTAGAGCAACCGTATATAGAATTAGTAGAAGGTGGAGGGATGAACAGTCTTTAAAAAGGAAGGAGGGTTCGGGAAGGCCAAAGATCAGCACTGCAGATCAAGATCGAGCTCTTTTAGGAGCTTTAGAAGAGAATCCATTCCGTACTGCAATGGAAGCCCGAATCCTATCTGGATTTCCTGGCCGAAAAACCACAACGTGGCAAAGACTGCAAGATTCTGCTTTAAACTGCAGAGTGGCGGCAAACAAAACGGAGCTGACCGTAGAACAAAGACAAGCTCGTCTTCTGTTCGCCTTAAATCACGTGAACCGCGGCCAAAATTTTTGGGACCGTGTAATTTTTAGTGACGAAAAGATTTTTCAATCTTGCAAACAGGGCAAAATTAAAGTGTACAGGCCAAATAACTCAAGATTTGACCCAAACTACGTGAACCATTTTCGAGCTGCGGGTCATTTTAGCGTTAACGTCTGGGGTGGATTTCATCAAGAGGGATGGGTGTGGCATGGCGAATTAACGGAAGATTTGTAGGCCAAACATATGTGGATATGTGATGCGGCCCAGTGTGCTACTTTTATATCCCGAAGATAATTTCATTTATCAGCAGGATAATTGTCCTGTGCACACGTCAAACATTGCCACGCAATGGTTTAGGGCCAACAATATTGAAGTGCTACAATGGCCAAGTTATAGCCCAGATGCTAACCCAATAGAGAATGTGTGGGGGGTCATAACAAGACGGCTATATCAAAGAGATTTTATGCCAAGAGATGCTGAAGAGATGTGGAATTCCTATCCAAGAAGTTTGGGAAGAATTGTCTGTCAGAGAGGACTTTTTGCCAGGTTTCATGCAGATGGATAGAAGACTGCAAGCAATCATAGATGCTGATGGATACATGACCAAATATTAATTTAAGTAATTTAATTTGTTTCCCTTATTTGTATTGTTAACTTAAATAAATGAATCTAAAAAAACTATACCTATTTCCGTAAGAAGCTACATATCGTAATAAGTTATTATGCATGAATGATTACAAATTCATAATGTTTACATCCATATCATACATCCATGTTGACATTCACCATAACCATTAAATATTTGACAAGATATACACTGCTCATTTTCGTAAAAAAATAAAAACCGCTCTAAAAATCGTATTCATTTTTTTCCGAACCAACTGTACAACAAATGTGATTTATATTAGTGTATTATCTAATTTAATCTGGTTTGTCTACTAAGTATTAAAGAATATATTTAAAAGAATGTTTATGAGAGCCGTTAACAAATTTAGTTTCTTAGTAATACATTTACATTTATTAATTACAATAGTTCACAATAATTCAACATTATTTTAAAAGCTATTTATAATACGAGTCTGAAAAAGGAGGGAATTAATTCCAGTAATATCAAATTTAGTTCTATCTAGCAAAAATATTATGAGGTAGATAGTATAGTATACTACTTCATAATATATAGTATATATAGTATATTGGGACTTGCGTAAGCATTTGATACTGTTATTTATAATATTTTACTTAGAAGACGTTTATACATCGGGAAAAAACACACTGTTGGTTTGAAAGCTATTTAAGAAACTGAAAACATTGTGTAGAAAGGCGATATATAATCAGCAGAAGAACATTAGTTGTGAAGTTCTACAAGGGCCTCATGTGCAATGTATCTTGTTTCTTATTATATTCACACTAAATAGAAACTTAACATTAATTTTTAATGACACAACTTTGCATGGACTTGGAACTTATCCCAAAAGTTATTACATTACCTTTTATGGCAATTAGATCTAATATTGGAAGTGACCTTAACAAACGGCCTTCTCTTGTACCTATTCAAAAATCTCTTAAGAGTGCGCCTCATAGGCTTAGCCAAAAAGATTTTTCTGTCAGTAATTTAATACCATTCACTAATATGCTGTATAAACAATAAATCAAAATAAGTGAATATATATATATATATATATATATATATATATATATATATATATATATATCCATTTTAAAATAAAAATCTACCTTTTTTCCTTTGTTTGCTCTAACTTCTGCAATAATGGCCTTTTCAGCTTCCTCTACATTTCTTTTGCGGTTTCTGTCGTTGATATATGATATACTAGATATTGTTGCTGTTCGTCTCTTGTCTAATTCTGAAGCTCTAGAAAAACAGTGGTTAAAATTACCAAACCAAAATCCAATGCTTGGAGATCCTCTTCCTAGAGGTTCTCTTCGACAAAATATTTTTAAAATTTTCCAGTTTCATAGTTAAGCAGAAGATCAAAATTTAGGAGAAAACCAACCTTTCTTCCAGCTGAGCTAGTTTCTCACTCATTTCTCGGGCATAATCGTCATCTCCCCTTGCTAATGCCACGTCCCGTTCTTTCATTAAAGTTGCTTTTTTCATAGCATAATTATGAGGATTTGGTTTAAACCTCTCCTTTTCTTTTATCTGAAAAAAATTAAAAACTTAATATGAAATTAAGAAGCCAGAATTCAAAAATCTCTATATCTCTATCTCCCTTCTCTTTCTCTCGCTCTATCTCCTACCTTCTCTCTCTCTCTCTCTCTCTCTCTCTCTCGATGATAGCTGATTTTGTTGAAATTTGGCAGTGTTATTTATTAAGAAATCATGGTTCTTGGGATTAGACCGTGTCAAAATTGGAATTATTATCCGACGTTTCGCCTTCGATTGCACGAGGCATCTTCAGGGATCTTTACTCCACGAGATCTGAACAATGAATGATAGTAATTCCAATTTGACACGGTCTAACCCCAAGAACCATGATTTCTTAATTGACCAAAGCCGTGAAACCTTCCGTTCTATGTTAGTGTTATTTATATTAGTAAGAGGCTACTTTGGGCCTAACTAGATTAAAATTATTAAGTACACTGGCGTCCCGGGAGGTACTTTAACCAATATTTTTGACAAAAAAAAAAGTGCGCTACTGACTTTTTAAATTTTTTTATATTTTTTTCGTCTTCAGCAACTAAAAATACAACTTTTCTATCCCTTTAGTTTTTTTCCAATCTTGCTTTGTTTTTGAGAAAAAAAATACTTTACTACCTAGCTAAATTTCAATCAATTTAAGCTAACAATTGTTTGTCTCCTTTTGCCTGTAGTGTACACATAGGGGTACCGTCGGAAATTAAAAAGAATCAAACAAGAAAAACGCTTTATTAAAATCACACTTAAACAAATATTACACATTTTTTGTAACTAAACTAACAATAGGTCACACGAAATCTACAATGGTTGCTGAAAATGTCCTCCTTCAACTTCAATGCAATCATTAGGTCGTCTTAACATCGATTGCCGAACACGTTGAAATATTCCCGGCGTAAGTCTTATCTGATTACAAGAGTTACTTATTCGTTGACTTAATTCTTCTTCAATGTTGACCGGAGTTTTATAAAGGAGGGACTTTAAATGCCCCCAAAGAAAAAAATCTAACGGATTTAAATCCGGTGACCTAGGTGGCCACGATTGTGGACCCGCACGATCTTTCAAGTTTTCTTCATAAGTTGCATCCAAAAATTGACGTGCTAATATGCTAAAATATGGTAGTGCCCCATTGTGCATGAATTGCTTCTCTTTCTGCCAGTGGGACATTTTCTAATAGTTCAGGTAACGATAATCTTGACCATTTAATCTCGCGGGTAAAAAATGAGGTTCAATGATATAATCACCTACACTACCAACCCAAATACTCACAGAAAACTGTTGTTGATAATTATCTTGTATCACCGCATGGGGATTTTTTCAGCCCGGATATGATTGTTATGAAAGTTCATAATTGAATTTCGGGAAAAACAGGCTTCATCTGAGATGATATCTATTGTTGCAAAAGCCAAGTATAATAATCCACTCGCTGGGGAAAATCTGCAGGTAATAATGCTTGAACACGTTGTATGTGGTAAGGATACAGTTGAAAATCTTGCCATACAGTATAATGAGATATGTTTAATTGTTGCTCAGTTTTGGGTGTACTTGTGTCGGGGTTACGCTCAACTTCATGAAAAATTTCTTCCTTCACCTCCACTGTTCTTACTGTTGTAGGTCTACCAATAACAGCAGTCGACCTTTGGAAATTGCCTGATTCGCAGAGTCTCTCATGTATTCTTACAAATGTTTGTCAGTTTGGTACAAGGCGATTTGATACTATCTCTGTTGATAAATTCGTCTAGCCCCTCTGGAATTGTCTCGAACCAGTGCATAAACAAAATGCATATCGGCCATTTCTGCGTTTGTAAATTGAACCATTTTCTAATATCAGTAAACAATTTTATAGCTTAAAACTCTTAAAAACACTTCAGATTATTACCACCAAATGACTATGTGCACACTGCTTAAATTTATTAATTATGTCAAAGTCAAATTTGTTTGAACAATTGTTTTTCCATCCATGGCCTTCTTGCTTTTTTGTTACATCCAAAACATTGCAGTAGTAAATAACGTTATGCATTTCATGTTTATTTGCTTTACAGAAAACTGTTAACTTAAGCAAAAAACTTCATGATGTTAATTCTTTGAGTGGTTCTTTTATATGAACAAAAGTCCGGTAATGCTTCCTTTTTATGAAACAGGGTGCTAAACTTTTCTTTAAAAAATCGTTTTTTTTTCGTAAAATCTTAATAATCCTTCATCCGTTTTTCTTAAAATTTAGCAGTGATATTTTTGGTAGTAAGTGGCTATCTAACCCTAACTAGATTAAAATTAAGTAAGTCCAGTGGTGACCCGAGGGGTACCTTAAGCAATATTTTTGACAAAAAATGTCCCCTAGTGACTTTTTAAAAAATTTGTAATTTTTTCGCATTAAGTCACTAAAAATACAACTTTTTTGCTCGATTTTTTTGTTATCTGGTTTCGTTTTCGGAAAAAAGATTAAATCACTTTATTGCATGTCAATGAACATAAAAAAAAATTAAGTAATAAGACACAATTTTTTTAGCTAGCATTAATTTTGTAACAATTTTTAATAGGCTATTGATATGGAAAAAATAACAGGAATATAATTAGGTTACTTGTTATATATATATATACAATATATATATATATATATATATATATATATTACATACATATATTATATATATATATATATTTACATACATATATTATATATATATATATATATATATATATATATATATATATATATAACAAGTAACCTAATTATTGGGGTATCGGTCCTAATTTAGGGCTAGATTTAAATTGCTTTTAAGCTACGCCAAGCTTTCGGTAATGATTAATACCTTCTTCAGGGCTGCAATATGAGAAGAAATTTGTTTTTTATTTCTGTATGCACATTAATTAGAAATTGAGGATTTTTAGAAAAAAAAAAAAGGTAGAAAATTGTACTCACTGCTTTGCAATTAGTATCGATAACTTCTTGCGAAAAACAAACACACTTTGACCTTAACATTAAAATTAGATTTTACATAATGGCAGGAATTCCTGTTCTCCATATATTTTTATATGGTAATATGAAGCAAGTAAATTTCTTATGTAGGTTTTTTTGACATGTAAAGAATGTTATAGTACGTTCTGTCAGGATGATTGAAACACAGATCTAGGATTTAGCTATGTAATCACATCGATATACATCCAGATACAAAGAAAAATCAGCAGCTGAGAAATGTCTTAATCAAACCAGAACATGTATGAATTAAACGTCGAATTTATGCCTACGAAAAACTACTCGAATTGAAGAGACTGACTATAGAAAGGTATATGGATATAATACGTACAAATACTTATATTTTTTAAAAGGAAAATTCTGTGTTATTTAAACTAATATTGTTGTTCGTATAATTGTTCAGACTGAGTAAATTTGAATAAATAGAACTAAGGTCTTCGATATCAGCTCTATATATATACATTTACATATATGTATATATATATATATATATATATATATATATATATATATATATATATATACATATATATATATACATATATATACAATATATATATATATATATATATATATACAGGATTAATCACGCAACCCATACATTAAAAGTTTCTGATGATGCCATTTAGATAAAAATTTCAAATTTTGGGATTAAGGTAAGGTCAAGGGGTACTTCTTTTTTGAAATATTTTCAACTTCCTGTCACTTCCGGTTTAACCGGAAGTTGGTATCAACTTGCTTATTTTAAATGGAACACCCTGTATTTTATGATATTTTTGGATTCTACGGAGAATTTTAATGCGTTGCTATTCGTAATGGTTACCATTCTACATTTGATAGTGCATAAAGTTATAGGGTGTCCCATTTAAAAAAACGGACTTTAGCGGCTTTGAAAATGTGAATGTTTGCCGCTGAATTTAGGACACTCTGTATAAAAATAGACAAATTCAATAAAAAAAATAGAAACCTAAGATTATTTACCGATCGTCTGCAAAATATGCAGATTATATCTTCAAAACTTACAAAAATATGAGATTTTAAAATTTGGTACCCCGAAGGCTCATTTTCGGTTCAAGGTCAAATATCTTAAGAACGCTTGATCCTAGGTATAGGACATGCTACATAAAATAATAATCAATTTGTATATATTAAATACTACTTTTTAAGCAAATAATGACTTTGAATTTTCCAAGTCGCGGCTGGCTACTCGTAGATGTACACTCTGTAACTAGAAAAATGCAATACTTATCCCGCACACATTTCAATTAAAGATCACGTGAAGAATAAAACACCTTTGTTTTGAATATTTCTTGGAACTTTTTCTCTCCCATATTTAGCTTCTAACACATGGATTTCCAAATTTTGGAGACAAATTTAAGTTGACAACTTTGAAATAAAATGCTACTGAAAACTTTTTTCCATTTAGATTTTTAGTTACGAACCCTATTAGCAATTCAAATGTGAGATCTAATGATAAATATAAGTAAGTAACCCAGAAAGCAAGTTCATTACGCATGGGGCGATTATTCATTCTAATAGGGAACTTGCCGTCTGGCTGACGGCTTGACGAATGACGCCCGTTATTGCTGAACGTTGCACCGATTGCCAGATTTCGCGTCTACGTAATGACGTCACGTTCCGTTTTTAATCGGGTGACGTAATTTGAATTTTGGGGCTTTTTTAACTGCCTTTTGTCGGCAATAAAATCGATTTTTTTAGATATATGTTTAAATACCACGTGGCCTTATAATCTATAGTACTTTTTCGTATTTAAAAATGTATGCAAGTTCCCTATTATAATATTAATGCACTAAAATAACATAGAACTATACATATTTCAACTTACTATTCTCTCTACATCCTGTTCATTAAATTCATAGCTAATTGCTTCCTTAATATCAGCTTGTTTTTGCTCTATCCTTTCCTTTGTCGGCAGTTCATTTCCAGCCGCGCTACTTGCCTCTACCCATTTCTGAAATTCACCTTCCGTGAATTCGAAATTCGAGACGAACTCCAACCTAAATACGCGTTCTTGGGCCCCGTGCCTTACTTTTAAGCCCTAAAAAGATAGTCATTCATCTTCACAATAACTAAAAAATAATGTAATAACAGCTATATTCGAAACAATATACCATAACTCCTGTACTTTTAGCAAACAGGTAAAATATTAAAAGTATCATTTAATTCATTTAATAGGAGTTAATCTAATCAATATAATATATCAAAAATAAATTATTTGGTACCAACCTTATTTGTTCTAGTACCACCTAATTGGTATACCTTGACAGTCTCACATACACCCATAACTTCAGCTGCCCTGTATACTGCAGAACCGTTATGTTGGCCTATTCCTATCCTTATAAAACAGCCTTTCGCAATTCTATCAAAAAAAGGCATATGGACAAAACGTTCCAGCTTGTGCCTTGATAACCTATAAATTTTTATTATTGTTTATAATTTGACGAATCATAAAAACATTTTTATGTAAAAAATAAATGTATTTCGTAGGGAGCAATTTTCATCCCGGATACCTTAAAATATTGGGTCACTCTTATAACTGTTTTAATTTTGAAATTATTGAAATCAAACTTTGGGAATTTAATTTTGTTATAAAAGTGGCAAAAAAACTAATTGATAAACATTATTTTATGTCGTGTTATTAGATATAATTATTAATAACAAGATAATTAAAAAACATAGATTTTCTCTGACATTAGCCAATCAAAAATATGTAACATGATTTTGATTTATTTATTTTCAACTACTTTATTCCCTCTCAATTTAATAACTATTCCGTGGAATTGTAGAAAACTTGTTTTCTTTAAAAAGGAATATATTCAATACATTTTTGTTAATTTTCCATAGCAGTCGTACGAAAAATAGATTACACTTATTTTGCATGTATGGAAACACTTTCGAAAGATCCATATAAATATACTATTCGGAAATGTTTCTAAATTTGTAGTAGACAGTTCCCATGTTAAGTTAGATGTAGAAATGTGATGATGAGTAATTGCCTAAAATGTTTTTTTAAATGCTGCTGGGTACTACTTTAGTGTCTTTAAAAGGGAAAATTCTAACTTAAAAAGTTTGAAAAAAGGAGAAGAACTATAAAGCAGGGCACGCACTAAATCGACTAAGATGGGTCGGATCTGAACAGAGCTATCGTAAGCTATTACATTATATATATATATATATATATATATATACATTATATATATATATATATATATATATATATATATATATATAGTTTTTGTTTCTGTGAAACTGTTATTATATTAAACTAGAAAGAAGTATGCATCTATTCCATACAGACAAGGCTTATTCGAAAATATTCAATCCACCTTAAAAAAACACAACATCTACCTCTGCCACAAAACCTTCCAAAGAAACTACTTTAGTTCACTTAAAACTAAAACCCCTATAAATCAAAAAACACATTCAATTTATAAAATACCGTGCAACGACTGTCCCGCTGTATACATAGGGCAAACCTCACAATATCTCAAAAACCGGATCAACGTCCATAAATATGAAAAAAGAAATAAAACCGCTCTCACAAAACATGTAAACAAAACTTCCCATACTTTTAATTTTCAGGAGACACAAATTCTAAAAACCGAAACTAATAAAAAAGAAGATGGAGTTCTTAGAGATGTTATATATAAAAAAAAAGGAAAATTCAATAAACGACTCAACTGAAATTAAAAATTTAAGCCAAATTTACTACAACATCCTAAAATAACTATATAATCTAGCCTTCTTTGACTTTATATGATCACTCTTTCAAATTAAGATCGATAAACCTTTTAATTTTAATTTTCCATAATCTGGTCTATATCAGGAATAAATAAACTTATATTAACTGCGCTAAATTGAAAAACAATAAAGTTAACGTTTTTTATCAAAGCGGAAAAAAAACAACAGAACATCTACTGATAATATTAAACATCTATTATAAATATCTAATCCAAGTCAGTGGAATTTCAACTTTTAAATTTATTAATGTATGTGATGTTTCAAAACTAAATGTCGTATACTGTGCCAGAAAGTTTGCTTATAAATGTTTTGTTTGTTAATATTTTATTATGATGTCGGAGATTACCTTCTTTTATAAAATAAAAATGATTGTTTTAGAAACACTGATGAAGGCAAAAACTTGCCGAAACCTTTGACTAAAATACCTAAGAAAAATAATATATATATATATATATATATATATATATATATATATATATATATATATAGTATTAGGAACTTCTTTTCTTGGGATGCGTGTTCATAAAATTAAAACGATTTTTTAATTATTTGTCATATTTAATTCGATTTGATATTTCGACAGGTAGTTCCATGTCTTTTTCAAAAATGTTTTTATTTTATTTTTCCTAAAACATATTGCAAAAAATAAACAATCTAATAATATTCTAAAAAATCAAAAATTATCTTACCATGAGATGTAAATCAAAGGGTCAATAACAGCAAATAACATTTAAGCAAAATAAAATACACAGCACATTGTCATTTTATTTTGCTTAAATGTTATTTGCTGTTATTGACCCTTTGATTTACGTCTCATAGTAAGATAATTTTTGATTTTTTAAAATCTTAGATTGTTTATTTTTTGCAATATGTTTTAGGAAAAATAAAATAAAAACATTTTTGAAAAAGACATGGAACTACCAGTCGAAACGTCAAATTGAATTAAATATGACAAATTATTAAAACATCGTTTTACATTAATACAACATATATTTGAAGGTTCAAGAAAAATATTTGCGAAACTATATATATATATATATATTTATATATATATATATATATATATATATATATATATATATATATATATATATATATATATATATATACAAAATGCGATACGACGATAGTCCGTTAGCCGTAATTGTAAATTGATATAGAGGGTTTCTCAATATGCTTTTTTTTCCTAAAATAATGGCACTGCCGGTTATACCGAAGCCACCAGCTCACAATTATGGTAGGATATATGAGGAACTATCAAACGTGGACCATTGGAAGGGGACCCAAATCTCTCTCTAGCTGATTTGTTTCTTTGGGGATATTTGGAAAACAAGGTGAACTATATAGAATTGCCACTAAACAAGAGTGTGAAATGCTTGCCAGTGTTAGAAATTCCACTAAATGAGAAATCTCAAAATGTTCTTATTTGTTGTCTGGATAATTCTTGAACTAATTTTATTGTTTACAGATTGTTTATGAATACTTAATTTTTTAGTTTAATTTGTACATCTTGAAATGTTTTTGTGATATTATTAAAATTTGAACAAAAACTTGATGAATAAATTTTACCATTTTAATGTGGTTTTTAGCCTTCCAAAAAAAAAGTATTTTAAATGTAAATCCATGCCAACGAAATCTCGATTAGTTTACGCTTACTACGGGGGCGCTTGCTAGCTTTAAAAATTATCTTGGGTATAATCAGATGAGATCAAATGTGGCAACACCTCTAGAAAGTATTGACGCTAAGCTTTTAAATGACCAAAACAGTAGTTATAATAGGGGAGCGCCTCCTCCTCCTCCTCTTCCTCTCTCTCATGTCCCTCATTCTTAACTTCCTCCCCTTTTATTCTCATTCGCATCATATTTTTAATTTTTTCTCTTTGTTCTCCCACATTTGATTTTGCATTCTTAAGTCTTATAAATAGGTGCATCAAGATCATTTTAGTATGCTAAGGTACGAGTGACTGTTAAAAGAAAAAAATCTGTTGAATAAATCTATTAATAATAATATTAAAATAAAATGAGTGAATCAGTTGGAGAAAGAAATCGATCCATTCCGCTTCAGACAATTAGCCTCGAAGAAATTATACCAGGAGTTCAAGAAGAAAATATACCATTAGTTCGAGAAGAAAATAATGGGATTGTTTTAAAAAATTTGAACAAAACTGAGAGTGAAGAGAAAAAAGTGTTTTGTGCTATTTGTTTTGAAATAATCGAATATTATGATTCATGTAGACCAAATACATGTTCCCACATTTTTTGTTTAAAATGTATTTTAAGATGGAATGATGAAAATGGTTGTTCTATAATGGTAAACAATTGTCCTGTATGTCGCACTAGATATTACTATTTGGTACAGGGTTTTTTTTTATATATTGCCACCCCCCTTATCTTTTTTATTTGACATTTTAGAAAAATGTGTCCCAAATAAAAGTTTAATGGTTTCAAATGAATTTTTATGCAAACATTTTTTTTCATATACAGGGTGTTACAGAAAGTCTGGGCGTGGTCCAAGTTTCTTATTTCAAATAGGTACCCCATTTTTTTATTGAATTTTCGGATTCTCCTGAGAATTTTACACATTTTTTATAAGGGATATTCTATACTTAAATCTAAAGCCTAAATAGATATTGTTATTTTTTGAAAACTATTATGTAAAACAGGTAAACATTTTTCTGGTCGTAAACTGGTCATTGACGGTGATCTGTCGTTCTGTCAATTCATTGAAAAGATGCATTACACTGACGAAGAAAGATGTGATATTCTTCGCATTTTCTACAAGAATAATAATAATGCTTGCGCGGCAAGAAGAGAATATCAGCGGCTTTTCCCCATGCGAGCTATTCCATCTCGAAAAACTTTCAAAAATATTGAACTTGGCTTTCGAAATCGAATGACTGTTAAAAGAAAAAAACGTACTGCGGTTATTAATGAGGAGGAGGAATTAAATATTTTATTATTTTTTAAAGGTAGGTTAATAGAAATTACCCACAGGATATAAAGTAACTTACGCAAATATTATTTATTTTCAGAAAATCCAAATGCAGCCTTAAAAGACGCATCAATTTTTTTTAATAAATCTATTTTCAAAATTTATTCGACATTAAAAAAGCATGGATATTTCCCATACAAAATTTTACCCGTCCAGAAATTAACTGAAGATCAGAAAAACCAACGAACCATGTTTTGCCAGGAAATGTTGCTGATGAAAGATGAAGATAACAATATTTTTCAAAAAGTTTTATGGTCAGAGGAATGCGCCTTTAGTACTGCCGGGATTCACAACCGGAAAAATGTTAGATTTTGGGCAACGGAAAACCCTAGGGCCATGCGTGAAATTAAAACCCAAGGTCGGAAAACTTTAAATGTGTGGTGCGGGCTCCTTCACAACAAAATTATTGGACCGATTTTCATTGATGGATCTTTAAATGGAGAAAAATATCTAAATTTATTAAATAATGATCTGGAACCTATTTTGGATGACTTACCCCTCCGTCAATACAACCAAATTATTTGGCAACAAGATGGAGCCCCACCACACAATGTTTTTGCGGTCCTAAATTTTTTAAATCAAAATTTTGAAACGTGGATTGGTCGGACTGGACCGATTCGGTGGCCGCCCAATAGTCCCGACTTAACACCTCTTGACTCTTTTCTGTGGGGATTTTTGCAGAATAAAATATATGAAACTCCCACGGAAGATATAGAGGTGTTAAGAAGGAGAATAATTGAAGCCATTGAGGATTTAAACAATAATCATGCACAATTCATTATTAATGCGATTAATAAAATCGAAGCAGATTATACAAATTGTATTGAAATGAATGGTGGACATATTCAGCAATTATAATATTTATATTTCATTTCATTATTGAATTATTTGATAATATGTAGTTTTTTGTAATAAACACAGCGTCAAAAAACTTGGACCCCTTCATAAGACGCAATGCAAAAATGCTCTGTTTCAAGACCTTGTATCTTGAGTAATAAATGATCCAACCATGTGATTAAAAAAAGTGTATGTTAACGAATAGCAGGGCTGCCACTTTTAGCCACATGAAATATTCTATTGTAATTAGAACGCTCTACAGAGTGTTTAAAAGTTTCTCAACACAGGACCTAATGCAAATTAAATGGGAGGTCTGGCTAAAAAAAATTAAACTCTCCTTATTAGCTTGCTGATTACAATATCATGGCTCAGTTAACTAAAAGTGGTAGTCCCGCTATTCGTTGACATAATCATTTTTCAATCACTTCGTTGGTTCATTTATTACTGAAGATACGCGGTCTTGAGGAAAGCTTATTTGCATTGCGACTTATGAAGGGGTCCAAGTTTTTTGACGCTGTGTGTAGTTTTTAAAATATTCTTTTCTGTTTTCGTTAATATTATACATATATTTTTTAAAAACATGTGTTGCCTTAATTAGATTCATATGCATATTTCCAAAATTCGATGTTTTTGGAATACTCCGTAGAAGGAAAAAAATCCACGTCTGATATTTCAAAAAATGTTTGTTTAGATGGCGATTCGTTGGAAGATGGTGATTTCTGTTCTGGTTGCCTGTGTATTTTCGTTATTCTCATAAGCTATGCGAAGGTTGTCGGATTTTTCCTCATCGGAAATGTGACATTTTATCCAGAAATTGACAGAAAGTCTACCAAACAGTAAAACAGTCACCGTCAATGACCAGTTTACGACCAAAAAAATGTTTACCTGTTTTACATAATAGTTTTCAAAAAATAACAATATCTCTTTAGGCTTTAGATTTAAGTATAGAATATCCCTTATAAAAAATGTGTAAAATTCTCAGGAGAATCCGAAAATTCAATAAAAAAATGGGGTACCTATTTGAAATAAGAAACTTGGACCACGCCCAGACTTTCTGTAACACCCTGTATATGAAAAAAAATGTTTTCATAAAAATTCATTTGAAACCATTAAACTTTTATTTGGGACACATTTTTCTAAAATGTCAAATAAAAAAGATAAGGGGGGTGGCAATATATAAAAAAAAACCCTGTACAAATCTTCAAAGATGTAATTAGACATCATTTTGTTGTAATTTTAAAAAGAGGATAATATTTTTTTTATAATTTGTGTTTGTGAAAACTCTGGTAACAAATAATTTTGTAAAAAAAAGTAAATGTAAATATATATAATAATTGACACACATTTTTTCCTTTTCCTATATTGAAACGACAACAATGATCTAACAAGTTTTTTAATACATACTAATTTTCACATTACATAACAAAACAATTGTTATGGGTTTACACAAAAAGTGCCACGCCCTAAAATGGCACCACTTTTGCAAATGGAAGCTTAAATTTTCTTATGGGAATTTACATGTAAAAATGACGGTTTTGATTGTCGGACCGGCATAGCCTAATCTACTACTTTTTAATTATACTAATAATATTAATATAATTTGCATCAAGTAAGAGAAAACTCAATTGAATACAGAAACAAGCGTTAATAAAATGTTATATGAGTGCTTCTAGTGGCAGTTGACATAATCGACACTTTTTTACATATGATTAGCTATTTCATTTACAAATACAGTGTCAGATGTTAGAATAAAAAGAAGTATTTTGCATATAGCACTGAAAATATATAACCGCTTATAGTAACAGTTGACATTTTTTAAAATTAATATTGTTGACGTATTCTACTTATTATCTTTACAATTTATGTTTAAAATTAATATTTTTGACATTATCTACCCATTACGTTTATAACCTATATTTAAAATTAATATTGTTGAAATAATCTACACATCACCTTTACAAACTATGTTTATTATTAATATTTAACAACATAATCTTCTATCTCTTTTTTTTCATTTTTATTGCAGTAAAAGCAAGCATGTTCAGGAATTAGTAGAAAAAGATGTATCCTACAAATAGCACAATGTAAATCAGAAGCACTAACAACATAAGCTCTTTTGTAGTGGCAGCTCACATGATCGGACTCCCCTCTCCGTAAATATCTCATGTGAATTGCACTACAAGGAAGGCGAATAGCAAATGTTCCTAGTCTTCGACTCCCCGCTCCGCCAACCCCCCCTCACCCTCACCTTATCTTCTTTCTCTCCCTTCCTTCTTTCTCTTTTTTATATGTTTCTCCTTTTTCCTTCCTTCTTTTTTTTCTTTCCTTCTCCTTTTTTCTTTTCTTCTTTTTTTAATCTAACCTAACCTAACCTAACCTAACCTAACCTAACCTAACCTAACTTAACTTAACCTGAAGAGGGTAGCCCGAAATTGGGGAACCGGGATTTGAGTCTCGGAAATTCAGGGGTCCGGGGGAGGGGGAAGGGGGGAGGGGGAAGGGGGAGGAGGTAAGGTTGTTGATCGGCTTGGGAAAGTGGTTTTTAGAGATTGTCGTTCAACTTTAAGTAGGACACATGTGATTAACTTTTGCATATAAAATCGCCTCAGCGAAGAGACGAATGCAATTGATTTCTGCATTCACACTGTGCAGAGCTCGCGAGTTTTCTGGTGTTTACATTGTGTCTATTTGGTAAATTTTTATTTTTATTTCTAACATTTTTATTTGGCAAGATTTAATTCTTATATATATATTGGTGACATTTTTATGTACATTTGTGGCATTTTTATTTGTTATTACGATTTTTTTCATAATGGACAATTTTTTGGCATCGAGTAGCAAAATAATTGACAATGACTTTGACTTATACACATGTACTCAAATGCAAAATTTTGCAAACCAACAAAACAATGAAACAGACGTATTTACAACTAGTCAACAACAAACTATTCAGGACTTGAATGAAATTATTTACAATAGCCAAGTTCCGAATAATGCCAACAAACACAACAACGAAAAATATTTATTTACAGCTACTCAACAACAAACTCTTGACGATCTTAATGACATTATTGACAACAAAACGGACTTAATTACAACAAAAACTAAACAAACTCTTAAAGAACTGAATGACATTGACGAAACTCAAAATTCTAGCTATGAGGATATTGTTTGTTTTCAAAAATCTAATCCAAATTATTTAACATTAAAATCGCCAATTAATTCTCCGAGACCAATTTGCTCTCCCTTTTTGTTTAGTGAAAATTCTGATTCGGAAGAAGAACAAATTGATCAAAATTTAAGTTTGGCTATTTGTCCTACTAATTCACCATATGATATTGTAAATTCTGATTCGCAAGAAAAACAAATTGATCAAAATTTAAGTTTGGCTATATCTTCTATTAATTCACCATATGCTATTGTAAATTCTGATCCGCAAGAAAAACAAATTGATGCAAATTTAACTTCGGATATTTCTCCTAATAATTCACCAGTTGAACAAAATTCAATTTCGAAACCATCATTTATCATTAAAAAAAAATTTAAAATTAATAAAAAAAATAAAAAACAAATAGCAAACCTTAAGTGTCTGGGTTTCGCTATTCAAAATTTAACTAATTTGATCACAATTAAAAAGGGAGACGAAAGTACTTACAGTTATATTGATGATTATTTAAAATTAGAAGAAACAACTTTACCTCAGAAAGACCAATTTTATAATACTTTAACGGATGAGCACATCAGTGATGCAGAATACCAAAGAGCTGTAAAGGTTTGGCAATTGTTTAAATGTGAATCTCTTGGTCAATACTCCGACGTTTACTTACTCTCTGATACTTTACTTTTGGCAGATATTTTTGAAAATTTTAGAAGCACTTGTTTATCCACATATAAGCTCGATCCAGCTCATTTTTACACTTTTCCAGGTTTATCCTGGGAGGCCTGTTTGCGTTATACTGGAATAGAGTTAGAATTGTTAACTGATCCAGATATGATACACTTTTTCAAAAAAAGCGTTCGCGGTGGTGTGAGCTCTTGCATTTGTAGAAAATCTGAAGCTAATAACCCATTTCTTTTAAATTTTGATCCTTTAAAGCCAACTAAATACATAATTTATTATGATGCAACAAATTTGTATGGTTATGCAATGTCACAGCACATTCCAACGGGAGATTTTGTTTGGTTAACAGATAAAGAAATCAATGATTTAAATATTATGAATATTTCTAAAAAATCTAATAAGGGATATGTTTTAGAAGTTGATTTAGAATATCCTACAAGTCTCCATTCCTATCATAACGATTTTCCGTTTTGTCCAGAAAACTTTAAACCGCCAAATTCTAAATGCATAAAATTAATACCCAATTTAAATGATAAATCAAAATATGTTATTCACTATCAATTATTAAAACAATGTTTGGAACATGGACTCAAGTTAACTAAAGTTCATAGAGTTTTACAGTTTTCTCAATCTGATAGGTTGAAAAAATATATAGACTTGAATTCAAGATTAAGAAATGATTCAAAGAATGAATTTGATCGTAATACTTACAAGTTGGCAAATAATAGTATTTATGGCAAGACTATGGAAAATGTTGATAGGAGAATTGACGTAAGACTTGTTACAGAGTGGGAAAAAAATAGAAGAAAAGATGGTGCTGAGAATTTAATTGCAAAACCATATTTCAAGGACTTAACAATATTTTCTGAAAACTTGGTAGCTATTCAAATGCAAAAGATTACTTACAATAAACCAATATATGTAGGCTTCTCAATATTAGATATATCTAAAACTGTCATGTATGATTTCTTTTATAATTTTTTAAAACCTCTTTATCAGGAAAATATTTCACTTTTATACACCGATACCGATTCGTTCATTTTAGAAGTCACAACTCCAAATATTTATTCTGACATGATAAAAAATATTCACAAATTTGACACATCTAATTATGAATTTAATAATATTCATGAAATGCCTATTACAAAGTCAGTTATAGGAAAATTCAAAGATGAATATGCTGGTGAACCCATTACTGCTTTCTTTGGTACTGGAGCAAAAGCATATTGTATTAAAACGGAAAACAGTTTAACAAAAAAAGCAAAAGGTGTTAAAAAAAGTGCAATTAAAAAGCAGTTGGATTTTATTCATTACAAAGATGTTGTTGAAATTCATTCAAAAACCTTTTGTTCAATGTATGTTTTTCGATCTAGACAACATACAATTTTTACAGAGTTAATTAATAAATTGGCTTTGAGTTCCGAAGATGATAAGCGGTATAAAATTCCCTATAGTTTTAATACATTAGCTTGGGGACACCAAGATATTGCTTTGTATCAATGGAATGCAGAACATGAAGATTTAGATATATTTATGTAGATATTATAAGGTATTTAAATTTGTTGTTTTTGAAACCAAAGTTAGTCTTCATAAGTCTTTCACAAAATGTGCTTAGAAACTTTTGACAAAGAAATTGATAACAGTTATTTTAAAACATATGAAAAACGACTTTCCACTTTTAAAAAATGGAAAGGAAAATTGAGACCAGAAGTGTTAGCTGGAGCTGGCTTTAACTATACTTCAATCAATGATATTTGTAAATGTTTTTATTGTGGTATTGAAATTTTTGATTGGTTAAGTTATGATGATCCTATTGTGGAGCACAAGAAATTTGCTAGGAATTGTGATTTAAATAACTGTTTATGGAAAAATAGGAATCGAATAATTGTAACCATTCAAAATAAGTCTTCAAGCTACACATTTTATATAGTATTATTAATATCCTTATTTATGAACTTTTACATATTTAAATTAAGTATTTTATTGTTATTTTTTTACAACTGCTTTTGCTTTCGTGGTGAAAGTATCTGCTTAATGTTAATAAATTTGGAATATAATTATTAATTTGTTTTAATGACTATCAGTAGATCTCAATTTATTCTTCTTTATTTTATTTTCCAAAATGTTTTTTATGTTCATCATCCCCCTGGCGTAACACAGTGTGAAATATGTTTTTCTAATAAAACAGACGTCACTCTAAGTAAATATTGTAAATTTATGAAAATTGGATTAATTAACAATAGTACAATTAGTTGGATGGAACGAATAAATGGAAATGAAAATGCAAGTAAATTTTTTAAAATTTTGTATCATTATCCAAATCGATCTATTTTTGATACAAATTGGATAGAAAGGTTAGAGTTTAAAAATAATCAGTTACAAATTTTAACCCCCAACTGTACCAATTATTATGACGGATTCAAAAATTATTACTTTTCCATCATTAGTGTTACATTAAACTTTGCATTATTTTTATACATTACCATTTTAATTATTTATCTTTATTACAAATTTCAAACTGGAAATCTATTTTTTCATTAATCCATTTTAATCGAAACTTTAAAGAAAGTGGGGATGAGAATATTTAAGTACAAGAATAACACAATATGTTTCAGTCTCGTTTAGTCATTATGAACAACGCCGTGGTTCATAAACCTTTGGAAACGCTTCTTAATTCAAAAATTTATTTTTTAAATAATTCTTTGTCAAAATTTGTTCTTGTTGGCATTAGTTTAAATGATTTTTCTCCAAAAATTGTAATTGGTGGAAAAACTGGATTTTCAATCGCACTAACCGAAGAAAATTGGAAAGACATTTGTGTTCATCAAGGAATTATTGTAAACAATTTCTACTTTCCTCAAGTTGATCAAACCAGTGTGAATATAAACCACATTCATCTGCAGGTTCAGAAAATAAATGATACCCCTGTTCTACAAATTACAAAAGGCCCACACTTCATATACTTAGGACAAGAGTCTTTGGACAATTTGTGGCGATTAAAGGAAATTATTGATTATAGATTATCTATACTTAAAAGGCAAGAATTCAATACATATTTCAAAATATTTCAAAATAATATTTCAGCTGATTGTGGCGACTTGTGTACGCATGTTTATAATATAATAAGTCCAACAGAAAATCCTAACAGTGAAAATGTTTCAACTATGATGGAATTACTTGCTTTATATCCTGAACAAATGGAAAACAAATTGAAGCAAAATGGAACAAAACGAAAATATTACGAAGAAAACAATGAAAATGGATCAAAAAGAAAATATTACGAAGAAAACAATATCTTTTCTGGAAGAGAACAATAAGGTGCATGTGTTAGTGAAGTGGAGCTTTGCTTACAGACAAGCCCGTAGGAGTAACTTTCAGATGTGGTACTTAGATAGACTCCGTTTTGAAAAAAGAATAAATGATTGTAAACTTATTCTAGATTCGATATTATCTGAGGAACATAGAAATAAAATATATTTGACACGTTTTAATAAAAATTGTATTTGATGTTTTACTTAATAAAATTTTAGTTTAGTAAATGTGAATTTTATTTGAAATTAATTAGCACATTAAGACTTTGTAATTTGTATCAGCTAAAGCATAAAGTGAGGAACAGAAATAAAACAAATTTAACTAAAATTTAATTTCAATTTAATTAAACAATATTTTTTTTATCAATCCATGTATTATATTTTTTATCAAGTCCTAACCATTTCACATAAACTTTGTTTCCTTTCCTTCTCAAAATCTTCTCAATAAGATACACATCGGTATGCTTTACTTTTAGTAATTCTTGCTCATAAAAACCACCCAGAATGTCCTGATTATCTTCGTCTTGAATTAAATATGTCCAAGGGTTTGTCATCTTAACTTCTTTAATGTGGAATATCTCATTTGACCAATTTGGTGTGTAACCTTTTGAAAATGCCTCTCGATGCTTGCTTATTCGTACGTGATCACCCACTTTAAACTTTGGAGATTTTATATCTAACGTTTTAGCATGAGTAAATGCAGATTTCAAGATTCTATTTTCATTTGTTTTATTTACTTGTTTTGGCTTCATTCCTATTGAAGAATGTTTTGTATTGTTATAATCTTTTACAATATCCGCTAATATATTAAACCATTTGTAATTTCGTTGAATGCTAAATATTTTCCACATATTATTCTTTAAAGTTCACTCTTTCTACTATACTCGCTTTCAAATTGGAAAACGTGCTATAATGGTTAATTCGAAATTGTTGCATCAAATTTTGAAAATTTACATTGAAAAACTCTCTCCCTCTGTCCGTTTGCAAGTTTTTTGGTGGAGTTTTTGCACTGATTAATATTTTTTTCATTGCCGCTGTTACGTCTTTTCCAGATTTAGATTTTACCGGTTCGGCCCAAACATACTTAGAAAATACATTTATGGTAATCAAGATATATTTAAATCCCTTATTAAATTTGGCATAGGGTAACATTTCAACCAAATCAGCTTGAAAAAGATCATTTAACCCTTTCACTACCACCCTTCTGCGTTTGTAGTTTTTTCTAGCAGGTTTATGTAATTCATTAACGACTTGTTGTTTAACGGTTGTCATGACAACAAACTTGTTTATTCAATTTTAAGGAAGTTCACTTTCTATGTTTTGTAATAATTCGAAATATAACTTTTATATGTTTTTTCCCATTCATTCAATTTATCAATTTGTAGTGTATAACTTTTTTCATTTAAAATTTTACTAATTTTAGTAATCTCCTTTTCTAACGCATTAAAGGATTTTTTTATCTCTCCAGTTAAGAAAGTAGTTGATCTACTATCACTATTTTTGAATTCCTCCTCTGTTTTATTTAATTCTTGTTCTAATTTCTTAATTACACTGGACATTATATTTTCCAAGGAAATATATTGTTGATTTTCTTCCAAAGTGAGTTGGTCAATTGTTCTACTGTTAAGAATGCTATTTTGATTTCTTTTTTTTTCATCATCTAACCTTTTTATAAAAGTTCTTAATTGTTTAATTTTTTCCTTGTGTTTTTCAATTATTACTTCTCTTATATTTGTTTCCATTATTTTATTAATTTTGTTGACATCATCACTTAATTTTTTGTCTTCCAATTTAACCTGTCCATTAAAAAATTGCACATCTTTTCTTATTTGATTTAGCGTTAGCAACTGTTTATTAACGTTTTCAATTGAGGTATAGCATCCTTTAATCTGGTTTTCATACTTTAAAAAATTTTCATCAAAAACCTTAAGCTTTTTAGCAAAGATTTCATTATTTGTTTCATTTTCACCTAATCTCCTTTTTAAATTATTAATGTCACTTATTCTCTCTTGATTTTGTTTTGAAATATGGCGTCCAAATTTATCAACTGTCATGTTGAGCTTTCATTAAACAATAAATATGATTATATTTGATAGCTGTTATTTATAGTATTACTTTATCTTCTCTTAATTCTTCAATAATAGAGATAATCTCGTTACTATGAGCATTATTTCCCGCATCACTTGATGAAATTAATAAACGTAGCCTATCAACAATTTCGTTTACATTATTCCAGTATACATAGTCTGTATTTGATCTGTTTGTTTTCAAAATTAATCCCTTTCCTGTAGATTTGGCTCTAGTTGTTCTAAACGGAGGTTTTGGTTTGTTAAATGCTGTAACTAATCTTGGCAAGGTTTTTGTCTTTGTAATCCCCTTTCTTTGTAAATATGGTCCTATTATTGTAACATATTTGTGTGATGTATTTCCTTGAACTTGTTCATTTGAATCAAAATTCCTACGATATACATTTGTTTTAGCTAGAATGTTCATGTAATTATCTAAATCTTCCTTCTTATAACCTTTCGGTTCTTTTTTGAAAAGCAATTCGTATAAACCTGGCGTGCCTGTGTACGTTATTCCTCCCACTTTAATGTCTTTTCCAATAATTTCTACCGGTATCTGTGTTAAACCAAAAGAAAACTTATCCGTTTCGAGGTCATGAACTATTCCATAATAATGGTCAAATTTATGTTGTGTATCTTTCACACCCTCATCAATATATGATCTGGGTAATTCATGAAAATCTGCTAAGTAATCTTTATATGATGGTGTACCAACATAGGTTTGAATTGTTTTTCTAGTTTGTTCCAATATGTCTGACAAGTTTAAATTTGTTGTTGTGTCATTAGAAGGATCTGAAGTTTCTGCTATAACAGTTGATGACAATGGTTGTACTACAGGAGAGGAAGAAGTGATACTACTGTCATTTAAAAATGTTGGTAGTTCTGTAGGGAGTGACGGAGTTTTTCCTGTTTTCTGAATATTTTTCGTCGGAGTTGATGTTTTATAAAGCTTTGTAGGTGTTTTGAAATCTTCATACTTTGAAACTCTTTCTTCTTTTAAATCGAATGGTTCGGATTTACCAATACTTGAAATTAGCTGTTTAAGTGGTTGTGTTATTGGTCTATAAGTTTGTTCTAATTCGGACTGAGCAGCAGAAGTAGCTAATTTCAAGCTTTGATATTTCTGCTTCACGGCTTGTCTCGATCTTATTAATTCTCGAGCTAAACGTTTATCCATGCTGTACAAGTTTTAAATGAAATAAAACTGCAAATTTTTTACTTTTATAAATATATAAAGGAATCGAATTTACTCCTATATCTGCCGTGATTTACTTCACAATCTTTGTCAATTACAAGAAAGCCATATGGATCCATCCAACAGTTAGCACAAATATTTTTAAACTGATCAAATGTCATATCCAATATACAGTGGTCATTATATATATGTTTTAAACTCAAACAGTCCTGTTTAAATAAAATTAATAAGTTTGCGTTTTCTCGAATTAGACGTTTAAGGTTTGAGGAATATCCTTGAAAAATAAAAAAACAATCGGTGTTTCTATGCCTTCCATGCGTGAAATAGTCCCTAATAATAGATTGATTATGACAAGGAATATCATCAAAAATGATAACGGAATTTGGCTTTATCTCATGAGGTGAAATAATGTTCTCATCGCTATCATATTCAAAGTATCCAATTTCTTTCATAGGTTTTAACAACTTTCTTAAATATTCATATTTTGGTTGATCTAATGACTTTGAATAAACATAGACATTTTCAAACCTAATTCCATTAGGATGCTCGAGCAGTGTAAGCATAACGTTGGTTTTACCGCTACCACTGCAACCAACTATAAGCCCTCTTTTTGAACCACCGCAAAATAAGTCACCATGCTTTCTCAACTGTTTACTTAAAATTTTTTCGTCATGATTATTTACTGGTAATGAGAATTTTTGTTTTTCAATCCTCATTCTTAATCACACTAGTAAATATTTTTAGCTGTAAAAGTATTTATACCAGAAAAATGTCAATGTGCTTTTAGTATAAAAAGAACTTCAATGACTGTGGGTCGCCATAAGTTGAAAAAAACTATTAAAACACGTAATAGAAAAGGCTCTGGTTTAGTAAATAAATTAATTAGTAAACTACCTTTCGAAGTTCATATACCAGGATATAATTATTGTGGTCCCGGCACCAACTTGGAAAAAAGATTAACTAGAGGTGACGTTGGTATAAATCCATTGGATTCCGCTTGCAAAGAACATGATATATCTTACTCTCAGACTGAAGATTTATCAAAAAGACACATATCTGACCAAATATTAGAAAAAAAAGCCTGGGATAGGGTAAAAGCTAAAGATTCTTCTATTGGTGAAAAAATTGCAGCTTTAAGTGTTGCAGGAATAATGAAGGGTAAAAGAAAGTTCGGTTTGGGATTAAAAAATACAAAAGGGGGTAAACTTAAATTGAGAAAAAAACGTATCATTCGAACACCCAAAAAAATTGGAGGATTTCTACCTCTTTTGTTTCCCATTCTTGGCGCCCTGGGTGCACTAGGTGGAGGCGCGGCAGGAATTGCTAAGGCAGTAAATGATGCTAAAGCAGCTAAACAGCAACTAGAAGAAATACATAGACATAATATTGCAATGGATAATGCTTCTGAAGAAGGCAAAGGATTATATATTAGACCATATAAAGGAAAGGGACTATTTATTAGACCTTATAAAGGAGGATCCGTCAAAATGAAAGCAATCAGACAAAAAAAAACTCAAAATAAGTTTTCCAAAAAGAGCACTTACGAACAATGATATTATTAAATATGTAAAGCTGTTAAAAATAACTGGCTTTAGAGGTGTTTTTATGCTCGATGAACTTCCAAAAAAAATTAATCTGAAAGAATGTGGTATTGTAAATTTGGATAAAAAACAAAATAAAGGATCTCATTGGACTGCTTATATTAAAAATAACAAAAATGTAATATATTTTGATAGTTATGGAAATTTAAAACCACCTTTTGAACTTCTCAAATATTTTAATTCGAATGGCAAAGTGGATGTATTTTATACTTATGAAAATAAACAAAAATTTAATTCATATAACTGTGGTCAACTATCCCTAAAATTTTTGCAAAAAAATATATAAACTCATTATTTATTGTAATATCTCATTCATAAATAAACTGCAATGTCTACCACAATTGCCATATCAGGAAACAGTTCTGTTTTGTCTGCTGATTTTAATCCGCCCATATATTTAGAGGATGAAAAACAATATTACCTGGGTTTAGCTGATTTTGAAACGTTTATGACTATCCCCAATATAAAAGAAGGATATAATAAATTTTATATAGATAATAAAGTAATTGTTATTCCCGACGGAACTTATGACATTACAGATATAGAAACATACATAAGAGAAAGTATAGAAGATTTATTTCCGAATGAAAAAATTTTTTTTCTTTTAAAAGCAAATGTTAATACTCTAAAAACTTTTTTAATGTGTAGTAGAATAATTGATTTTACCAAGGAAGATTCGATAGGAAAAATGTTGGGTTTTAATAGCAGGATACTAGAAGCTATGAAAGAGGAAGAATCAGATAATGTTGCAAAAATAACTAAGGTGAATGCTATTTGTATTGACTGTAATATTTGTGTCGGTTCTTACAATAATGGTAAACCTGTTCATATTATTCACCAGTTTTATCCAACTGTAGCTCCAGGGTATAAAATAGTTGAATCTCCTTTGCCCATTTTGTATTTTCCAGTTAGCGTCAAAGCAATTAACAATATAACAGTTAAAATAGTTGATCAAGACGGAGAACTTTTTACAGTTTTAGAGGAGAAACTATAACAGTAAGGTTACATTTACAAACAAGTGAAATATAAAATGGTTGTTAGATATAATAGAGCCCTTGGGATGAGACTTGCCCCTACCACTATCAACAAAGTAAAAACTTATAAAAAGAAAAAGCCTAAACAACAGTTCAGTATCAAATCCAACACCAACAAGTTAAGACGAGATAATCGTAAATTTCTCACATCCTTGGGTTTCACTGTTTTAAAATAATGAACATATTAAACGTAAACGAAAAGCTTTATGTAGACAATTCCATCGTCAGTTCTGAGCTTCACACATATCAACCATATATTTCTTCAAAATTCGATTACAATGATGAAATAAGGATCCCAATTCAAGAACTCGATGCTTACACTCTACCATCAGATAGTTTACTTTATATCGAAGGAAAATTAACTAATACAGAAGGTAAATATAAGAAAGAATTGCTATTTATTAACAATGGTATAGCCTTTTTGTTCAGAGAAATCCGCTATGAACTAAACGGAATTACTATAGATTCAATAAGAAATGTTGGATTAGCATCAACCTTAAAAAGCTACCTTTCTCACAATACCAACGAAAGTTTAAAACTGGAAAATGCAGGTTGGTTTCCACATCGGAAAGAAGGTGATACAATTTTAGTTGATAATGATGGAAAATTCTCCGTATCCATACCACTAAAAATGCTTTGAGGATTTTTTGAAGATTACAGAAAAATTATTATGAATATGAAACAGGAATTGGTTCTTATTAGATCAACTGATGATTTAGATTGTGTTATTTTCAAAGAAGATCCGGCACACCTTGTTACTGCTCCTGACACTCCATTGGTTACTTTCGATAAAATTTATTGGAAAGTTCCTCACATTCTAGTTGATATGCCACAACAACTTGCTCTATCAAAAATATTAGAATCAAATAAAGATATATTGATAGGATTCAGGAGTTGGGAACTTGTTGAATATTCTTCTCTAACCGAAACAACCCGTCACACATGGCCGGTAAAAACAACTAGTAAACTAGAAGCTCCTCGTCATGTTGTGATTGGCTTTCAAGAAAACAGAAAAGGGAAAATTGTTAAAGATATGAGTAAATTTAACAATATTACCTTGTCAAATATTAGAGTATATTTAAATTCTGAAAGATATCCTTATCACGATTTGTACTTAAATTTCGAAGAAAACAAATTTTCTGCTTTATACGAAATGTTTGCCAACTTTAGACAGTCTTACTATGGTGTTCCAAATGAACCCATTTTTAATCCTGAACAATTCAAAAACATTAGTCCTATTACACATATTGATTGCTCCCATCAAAAAGAAACAATTCAAACAGGATCCGTAGTAATGAGAATTGAATTTGAGACACACAATGCAATTAAAAAAGATACTTCTGCTTATTGTCTTATTTTACATGACAAATTATTTAGCTACAACCCTCTTACTAAAATTGTGAAACAATTATAAACTTTATCCCCACTATTTTCATATTTCGATTTAATTTAAAGAAATTTTCAAAAGCTTTTAGTTTTAGTCATGACATCAAAACTACAACTACAAATTGAAAAATTTATTTTTAAAATTAATCAACTGAAAGAAGAAATTGCAAATTATTCAAGTAAAAAAAGTCTCATTTAAAAATTTGCTGCTTTGAAAATATGAGATTGGTTATAGATATTCAAGGATTCAAGGATGAAAAAAATAAATTTATACCGAAAGAGCTTGCAGCTTTTGATGGTTATGAAATGACTCATTACATTTTTAAAAAGCCTTTTCCAATGGAGTTTCTTTCACCTGATTGTCACAAGCAGGCGGTATGGTTAATGAAAAATTATCATTGTATACATTGGAATAATGGATTTACTCCATTACATCATTTCCCAAAAAAAATTGAAACACTTAAAAAGAAAGCAGATTTTGTTTTTGTAAAAGGAAGAGAAAAAAAGGATTTTATACAGAAATATTCTAAAAAGCATGTGATTGAAATAGATGAACAACCAGCGCTAAAGCTAATGGAACCAAAATGCTTCTATCATTCAAAATCACCTTGTATGTGTGCTTTGACAAATGTGTTATTTTTATATGACAATTGTTTTATGAATGAATAAAAATATAAAAAAAAAACTTAATGACCTTTTTATTTTGCATTAACCAACCATGATTGAATACAATTAATATGATACCTTAAATCTAATTTTCTAAATTCATTTAAAAGTTCATACTCATTTTTATATTTTAAATAATCATTACAAAATTTAGCGGCTAATTTACATTGTTTCATTCGATCTATATTATTAACATATGCTGACAAATCTTGTGCTTCTGCGTCTTCTTCGCCTACAATTGATAAATATTGGAAGTATGCAGCAGATATAATAAACTCTTCATACATTTCAGTAACCATTTGCTCCATTGTAAATATTATTAAATTTATTCTTCCTTTTCAATTTCTTGAAGAATAGTATCCTCGTCAATAAATTGCTTCAAGTCTTTTAAATAGTAACCAAAGCCAATATCTTTTAGATCTTGAATAAGTTGAAAAAAATTTAATGTTTCAATGTATTTGTTGCAACAGAGGACAGCCTTTACGAATTCCTCAGATTGATTACAATAAAAGTCTATCCACTCCGGACCACTTGCCATACAATATGAGAAATAGGTTTTTGAAAGATTACTAAATTTCTCCTCTAATAATTTAACTGCAATCAGCAACTCAGCCATTTCATTTATTTAACATAATATTTTAAATATGTAGGGGGACGTCTCTTGCGAATAGGATTAACTTTCTTTGATAATACCTGTTTTTTATCTTCGTATAATCGAAACCTCTTTTGGGTTGCAATAATAGCAGGTATAAATTGGCAATCTTCTCCTATAAATTCTATTAGGTGGCTTAATTCTCCTACAAAGTATGATTTCCCAAATGTATTGAAAAACGTAGTAAGGCTTATAATTCCTTCTAAATAATCATCACAACAGTCAATTGCTTCCAAATAATCTCGTTTCAGTGGATAAAACAGCTTGGTGTATTCATCTTTCGAAATCACTTCAAAGAAATTGAAATATTTAACTTTTAACTGTCTGATAGTTGTAGTTAATTTTTCGCGATTACACATAATTCACTTATTACTTGACACATTTTTTCTTTTTGTTTTATACAAAATTGGTGGAAAAATTCAAAAATAACTTTTTACGCAACTCGAGCACAGCTTAGTAAATGTGTCTCGGCATACTAAAATGATCATGATGCACCTATTTATAAGACTTAAGAATGCAAAATCAAATGTGGGAGAACAAAGAGAAAAAATTAAAAATATGATGCGAATGAGAATAAAAGGGGAGGAAGTTAAGAATGAGGGACATGAGAGAGAGGAAGAGGAGGAGGAGGAGGCGCTCCCCTATTATAACTACTCAAAACTTTATCGTGATATCTTAAAAAATAAAGGAAATAACGGGTTGGTGGAACTTCTACGTGGGACACCATGTATAGTGCTGAAACTTAATTTTTTTACTTTCTAGGTGACTTTATAAAAACATGGGTATATTTATTTTTTATTGTTTATTTAAATGTTATACTTAATTACCATAATAAATAAATAAATAATAAAAAAAAACATAAATTAACACATTGCATTGCAAAAGAATCATAGTATGTAAAACTTAAAACAATATTCAAACAACACAAAAATGTCAAGATTAAAGTGGATTTTCTATCTTTCAGTACTGCATAATCTTTAACGATTTGACTACTCTTCTGACTAGTAGTTAATCTTTGGTTCTGAATTTTTAAACATTTCATAAGGCGGCCATTTTGTTCCGCTATAATAGCTTCACACCACAATTTCACCAGTTTATCTCTACAACACTTGCTTTTTAATAATATTTTTTTAACATTTTATTAGTCCCCCCATTTTGTTCCGTCATATTGGATGTTTGCCAAAACGTCAGCATTCCACCCATATATTTGAAGTAAATCGGAAAAGTAGTTTTTGAGCTATGCCGAAACTCGAACTCTAACTCTACAGAATGTAAAACAACTTTTCAGACTGGCTGAAAACCATGAGGAATTCGCCTTTGTAATTGCCAACGTTAGGGGGACCTGACACGGCACAGCAAGAAGAAAAACTCTAAAATGAAAAGATCTGGACAAATCTCAAACAGTGATTTTTTTAATCATAAAAAATGCTTCCGAGGGATGTAAAAATTACTTTTAGATCTGAATTTTGAATAATAAAGTAATACTGAAATTGTACGAAATGTTTTTAAAAACTAACTATTTTTACAACTAGATTGTTTTTAGAGCCAGAAAATATCAGTATTCAGTAAGTCTCATAGACACTTTTATAATGTGTCTTTATGTGACAAGGATGATAACACTAAACCCACAGACCCGAACTATACAGAGCAGCAGGACAAGGAAGATAATTGACATTTTCCATAGGACATAAACTTTTCTGCAGTTTCTGTAACTTTTAGACAGATACAAAACCCTAATTAAATATATGTTAAGTCCTGATTAATAAGAAATACATTTCAAACATACCTAATTGTATTTAAATCTTGTCTAGTTGGGGTGTAAACTGTTTTTTTCGCCTCTTCTTCGTCCTGATCATTATCACTACTACTTGAGCTGGAGCTAGAAGATCGAGATCTTGATCCCGATCTTGATCTTGACCGAGACACTGACCTTGCTTTTTCTCGAGCAGGTGGAGATTTTCTACCTTCTAAAAAAAATCAATACAAACCAGACTATTAAAAAGCAATATTTTAGTTTTTTTAATATACCAATACAATGCTTAAAAAAGACAAAAGAGCGGAGTAGTGCGCAATTTTGTCTAACTTGAAAAAAAATAGTATACAGGGTGTCCTAAGCATTTTTTAATTAATCTCAAAATATTGATATTATTCTCGAGAGTACCATTAACTATACAAAATTACAATAAATTAAATATGGCAGAAATGAGAAGTCATTTTGTGCAAAATGAAAAAAATTTATTTCTCACTCCATAATGAAGGGTATCAAATTAAAGAGCTCGTTAAAAGGATTTCAAATATGTAGACAGATTGCATACATACTATAGTGTCCGAAATACACAAGCAGCCGGGTTTTTTTTTTTTTTTTAATTTAAAAATAAATTTCGGGCGGACACCTGCAACCAGCTAGCTTCAAATGCAGAATGCAACGACGCAATCTTCGGGGAATTATAGTTTTCAATTAATACCCCTTAATATTTCTATTTAGTTTTTAAGGCATTAGAATTCAGAATTATTAAGTCATTTTGCCTTACAAATTATAGGAAGTCTCCACCAACAACTTTTGCATCAGTTCAAAATAATAATAAAACCAGAAAAATCAGTCTATTATGTTGAAACCAATGAAATTTGCTGTGGCCTAATTGCTTCACGTGAATTAAAATGTCATTGCACTGTCAGGTGTTTTGTTACAGATAATGCAGCAGTATGAGAAAAACTGTGGAGGAAAAAACTAGCTCAAAAAATATAAGAATGTAGGCAAAACAGTATTTTCGAAATGATCAGCTGAATAGTGCTAAATAAATTTCATCAAGTTGGGAGCAAAATGTTAGTACTTCTAATTGATATGAGTTGAAATAGAGTTGCTGGACAGAATAAGTACTGGGAATCTACAAGAAAAACAAAGAGGAGATTATTGTTGTCAAAAGACCACAAAAATCTTAAATGCAAAAAAAATTATAAATGAGATTTATAGAAACACTGGACTGCTACCTTTAGCAAAATAAAACATAATGCTTTTTAAACTATTTAAAAACATAATGTTTCCAAATAAATAATTTTAGGGGTTACTGAGTGATGGCTATCACAGAACAATTTCACAACAACAATTTCTGTATTCAGTTGAATCCTCAGCGATATCAGAACGAGTTTTTAGTACAGTATAATTTATTTTTATAACTTTTGTTACATGTTTCGCCGACTACGCCATCATTAGGTTTATAAAATAAAAATACGGTTTACAACAAAATATACAGAATATTACTGAAAGAACAAACAGTAAACACTCCAACGCAAAGAAACAAAAACGAGATTATAACATAATAATTTTTAAAATTTAAACATGTGGTCGTTATTATTTGATAATTTGTATATCTGTTAACATATTTATAATAGATTTTGTTAATTGTTTTTATTGGAAATATATTATTTACAGCAATTTGATCATAGAAAGCTCTCTGCAAAACGTCTCACGAGAGGATGAAATATTAAAGACTGTAAAAAAAAAAAGATTAAAATTAGGAAATTTATGTAAATATGGTGAATTTAAATTGTACTGGGTAACATTATCTGTCGCTGGGACTTTCGGTAAATCTCAAACTCGATTCTATTATTGTTTCTTTTCAAAAGGAAAAATAACTCCGCACATAGTCACTTAGTATTACATATATACTGTAATTTTAAATAATTCTATTGGGCGTCAATTTGTTCCACCATATTGGAATCGTACCAATATTTAACCAGTTTTTACCTATGTCTCACTTGATTTTTGGGCATAATTTAAAATAAAGTGAAAAAGTAGTTTTTATACTGATTTTTTAATTTGTAATTTTGTAATGCTACCTTGGATTCGTACCAAAATTTCACACTTAATGTTTGCACAAAATTTTAAATTAACCTCATAGTAGTTTTTCAGGCTGATTTTTGAAACATTTTATTAGGCCGCCATTTTGCTTTGCTACCTTGAATTCATACCAAAATGCTACCAGTTCATTCATTCCTATGTAACACTTGATTTTTTTTTGCAAATTTGAGGTAAATTGGATAATTCGTTTTTTAACATTATACTAGGCCGCCATTTGTTCCACCATATTGGATTTTTATCAAAATAATATAAGGGCATCCCCATATGACCCTTAATTTTTGTTCAAGATTTAAAATCAATCAGGTAAATAATTTCTTAACTACGCCGCAAACTGACAGGCAGACCGATGACATTGAGAAAACATATTTTTTGCATTGCAGGGACGCTGTAAAACCTGGAATGGTAATTTTTTTTCACGATACAAAAATTTTGTTATATATATATATATATATGTTATTTTGTTCCGCCATCTTGAATTCGTACCTTAATTTTACTAGTTCATCTCTATACCACAATTAATTCTTGTACAAAAATCAATTGAAATCAATCCATTAAATAATTTTTTTCTGGCTGGATTTTTAAATATTTTATTCAGCCGCCATTTTGTTTCGCCATCTTGAATTCGTACCAAAATGTTACCAGTTGATTCCTACGTAACGTTTGAATTTTGCGCAAAATTTGAGGAAAATTAGATAAACAGTTTTTTTAGTAATTTTTTGATATTTCACTAGGCCGCCATATTGGATTTTCAACAAAATGTTACCCGTGACATTTTTGACCAAAATTTGAAGTCAATTGAGTTAGTAGTTTTTTAGCTATGATGCTAGACAGCTTAGCTATGACGCGAAGACAGACGGACAAACAGATCCACGGAATCGAGAAAACATGTTTTTTCGGCATCGAGGGAAAAACTCAAACTCAAAATGCTGTATTGTCTAGAAACGGATATATCCAATATCAATAAAAGTCTCGAAGGGCGATTTTTTCATGATTACAATACTTCCCTTTTACAAAGGAAGTAAAATTACTATTTTTATGACTTTGTATAAATACCACTATACGCACTAAATTCAATATCAATGTGCCTATACATGTAACAAAATTAATTATCTTGTGTTTTTGTAAAAACTGGATACCACTCTTACGTAGCTAAAAAAAAAACAGTCTTATCAGAAATGAAATATTTTAATACTGAGATCTATTTAAGGATAGGATATTTTTGGAATGAAGTGTAATATTAGATCTGATGTTTAACATGTTGAATAGTATTTTGTCACTTCACTAACACCCTGTTGTTTGCAGTAATAGATAGAAAAAAAATCTTTAAATTTTGACTTAACTGGGGAGTAGAATGGAATTATGAGATATTCTCTGATGAGAGCCGGTTTGGGCTATTAAACGACATAAGATCGGTACGAGTCTGTGGAGTCCTCGAAATACTAGAGTAAATGATCGATATGTACAAACAGTTCATGCATACACGATAATATTTTTTGAGAGGTAGAACGCATTAATAACAAACTTTATTCATTTATTTATTCATTGCACTGAGCATATGTGGGATATGCTTGGGAGATCACTTATTGAGAGTTAATCTCCATTTTCGAATGGGGCCGATCCACAACGTACTTTTCCGGAATTGTGAGACGCTTCAAATCAAGAAAAATTTGACAATTTGGTCCAAAGCATGCCGCGCCGAATACGTAGATCGTACATAATAAAAATAAATTTTTGCAAAAAAAGTTAAAGAGCAAACAGTGTTTTTCCTTTTAACTAGGTACGCAAATTTTATACCTAGGTCTGCCAAATAATAAAACAAAAATTTTGTTTTCTAGTTTTGTAAAAATATAAGTCAAATTTGTTATAAATATAATATGTAAAGATATATTCACATACCCTGTATATTGTATATAGATCAAAAGAAATTGTGTTTTAAGAAAGATACAAGACATTGAGTTTCATATGTTAAGATTATACTTACTTTTTTCAGAGCAGTTTACAAAAAGCAATTTGGTGTTTTGTTTTTCGATAGTATAGTAAAAAATAGATTTCAATTTTTTTTTTATATTCGAGGGACATCAGAGAGCTTGAGAGAAACGAGAAATTATCGGCGAGAGGAGACCACTGCAAGAGAAAATTGCTTTCTCGTCTAGTGTGGACGAGACGAGAGGCGAGAATCTCTTGTCTCGGCGGCATCAACAGTTTCACCCATACGACATCCAACTCCTTCAAGAATTGTATGAGGATGATTATCACAGGCGACTAGATTTTTTTCACTGGGCACAACAACAAATTTAGAGAGAGCCAAGATTTACTAACTTTGTGTTATTTACTGACCAAGCAACATTCCACAACAATGGAAATTTATTAATTTATTTATTTATAAAAAGAAGAAACACAATACAGAATACAATTCTAAATGGTACTAAGGTATATAACAAATTATACAATACAGAATTAAATTAGTTGTAGATATAAAAATAACATAAAATGAAGAGTAAACATAAAAAAGATTGAGCGCTAAGAATACAATTAAAATAGGAACAAGTCACTGAGCTAGTAGCTTCGTCTTTAGAGAAGGCAAACTTAATTGAAAAATATCAAAATTGGAATAATGTCTATTATAATTATTCAAGATACGGTGCATGAATGCTGTAAAACCATAGTTTGTGTGATGCAGTGGCTCATAGAATATGCGTTGTTGTCTTGTGTTTCTTTGAGGGGCAAGGATTAAAACTAATTCCGTAAGAGAAATACAATCAACCATCCCATTCAATAATTTATACAAGAAAACCAACATGGCTTCTCTTCTTCGACACTCAAAGCCCTTTAGACCACAAAGTAGAAGACTGGTACAGTATGGTATATCCTGGTGCAAAAAGTGGTGTTTAAATGGTAAATATTTGGTAAATCTCTTCTGAACTCTTTCCAATCTCTCAACATTACATCTATATGATGGGCACCAAACAGTAGAACAGTACTCCAAGACACTCCTTACAAGACTATTATACAGGCACAGTATAGCCTTGGTGTCACCTATATATTTAGTATGTCGTTTTATGAAACCCAGCAAACGCCAGGCCTTTAGTGTTATCTGCTCAACATGTAGATTAAGGGACCTGTCAAAGATAACCCCAAGATAGAGTATGCTGCTGTAGCAAGCTTTTCCCCACTAAATACTCCAGCTCAATGAGATTGGGACTTCGTGAAAATCTCACTACTTTGCACTTTTCAATGTTCAGTTCCAAATAGTTTTGATCACACCAATCTGCAAATCTGTTGATGTCTTGTTGTAAGTCGCTGCAATCTGGAGAGACATTATAAAATTTCAGATCATCAGCATACATGAGGCAATTTAAATAGTGAAAACATGACACATCATTTATAAACAACAGAAACAGGACTGGACCAATATGTGAATCCTGAGGAACACCAGAGTTTACTGTCACCTGTCCTGAAACCGCTCCACTAATCACCACTCGCTGTTTCCGATTTGATAGGTAAGACCTAATCCATTCTAGATAAGATTCTGCAATGCCAATATCAGATAGTTTTTTGAGCAGTACTAAATGGCAGCCACTGTCAAAAGCTTTAGATACATCGGTATGTATTACATCGACCTGCTTACCCGATTCGAGTGATGTTACCAAGAACTGCTGAAGTATCCCCAAATTGGTTGCTGTAGATTGACCCTTCTAAAATCCATGTTGCTGAAGGCTCATATAAATTTAGTAGGTGTTAAAAATTTCATCAGATATTATTGACTCAAAGAGCTTTGGTATTGCTGTTAAAATACAGACACCTTGGTAGTTGGTAACATCTGATCGATCACCGGACTTGTGTATTGGAACAAGGTTTGAAAACTTCCATACAGCAGGAAAAAGTCCTAGATAAACGGGCTTCTGAATAAGTAATATAATTGCTCTCTTGCCCACTTCTGTTAAATTTTTTGTACAGTTTGTTTTTATGAGCTATCAGTTTCCGCAATGTGCCACTAAACCATTTTGGATACTTTTCACTTTTAATAGTTTTCTTTGGTACATATTTATCAATCCCTTCAAAAACCCTCTCATAAAAAAATCTCAGTGATGGTATTAATATCGGTTCCCCTGCTTAAAAAAGACCAACCAATTAGTTCATAAAAAGCACTAAGCGCACCAAAGTCTTTTCGCTAGTCGCTTTAAAGACTTGTTTCTAAGCACAGGCATACATCCAAGGTTAACAGACATTTCCAGAGGAGGATGATGGGTGTCCGGGACAATCAAAGGTTGGTCACATAATTGTACAAACGTTGCATTAAACTCGTCAAAGAAAATCAAGTCCAATAAGTCGACCATTCAGGTTGTTTACGTGGTTAACTTGCTGAAACTCCAAGTAAAACATACAGTCAATAAAAAGTTCGGCAGTCTGCGATGAAATATGTTGGGGAATCAATATATTGTCCAAATATGTTGGGGAATCAATATATTGTTCTCGAAGTTCCAAGTTACATTGGGAAAGTTGAAGTCACCGCATATAATAAACTTAGATGTGTCATATCTATTTCTAAGATTTTCAGTGGTATCACAACATTTTTGGTAATCTTCTAGATTGGACGAATGGGGGAAATAAACACTGCACATAACAAGGTTCAATCTAGTCGATTGCAAACGCGACCATACGTCATCATAACCAGGAACTACATCGGTAGGAATCACAGCGGAAGTGAGAGTATTCAAAACTGCCACAAATACACCTCCACCGCGCTGACAATTCAATACATCGTAGCATCTCTCTCGTCGAAAAACTGGGTACCACAGAGAAAAAAACTCGAGTCCAAAATGTCAATAGACATAATTTTCAATGCTATGCTATACTACGCTACCAAAAATTCCCACTATATTCGCACTAGTCTCTTAACACCTCCGACTACAAAAAAAAGTATGAAGGAAAGAATCTGAAGTTTATTTAATAATATTAATTTGAATACATTAAGAGATGTTAGCGTATCTTTTAAAAATTATTTAAATATTTGTGTCGAACAAAACGGTGGTCATTTCGGACATCTAATTAAGTAGTTTTTGCTTTATCCGATTTGTTACTTAGTATTGTTGTTTGATTATTTTTTTTATTTTTACATTTTAATTACTCTGGAAAGTGGACAACTTAACAACTAGTTTAAACTAGATTTGGCTCGATCAGTTTTCGTGTATTTCCCGTCTCATCAAACCTTTGCATAATCTTTCAAAAGCGCTTCTCGTGTTTGTCTTCTATCAGGATACTTTTCGTGATATATTCTTATCGCTAACAAACAATTCCTTTCACTTGCTCCTAACACATAAATCATATCGATCATTTCGTAATAATCACCAGTTTTTATTACTAGATCATTTTAATACTATCATTTGTATTTGCGAAACTTTGGGATTAAATCTTTTTTTATTAGTAATGATTTTTATTTTTTTAAGTTAAATTTTTCGACCCATCTATTTATTCATACCAGAATAAACAAAAAAAAACGATGTTGAAAGAAGAACACTTTGCAATATTTTGCTGTAATAAAGCGGCCATAAATCTTGAACGACTCTGTATAGACCCCACAAACCCTATATTGAGTGAATGGCCAAAAAGGCAGGAATCTGAAAATATAATAAGGGCCGTTCCACTTAAATTAATAGAGAAATTCTGCATCCAGGATTTTTATTTACCCTGTAGTCATTAAATGGATAAAGGTTTGTGTATGTCAAATTTCTCAGCATCTTGTAGTGAACTATCGTTTCTAGTACATTTTAAGTGATTTTTATGTGGCTATAGTTAATGCAGGCTTTATTTTTTGTGACTAATATCATTTATAGATGCCAGGTGTGTGAAAAACTTGATTACAAATATTCAAACCTTACTTCCTATCAGTATAAACAAAGAGTGAGCCAGTGGCGTTTGGATGAATCAACAATGGTTGATTTGGAAACCTAAAATTTTTTTTATAGTTGTTCCAGCAAACATAATAGTCATTAAATATTTTTTTCCACGCCTTTGTTCCTGTTTTCATTTAGTTACCGAATGGTATTTAATTTTTTACATATTTATACTAAATCAATAAATTAAAATATATGCAGCCTGTACTGTATTGTTTGCAAAATACTTTAAATACATACAAACTTCCTAAGGAATAGAAGGAAGCACATACACAACCAAATTTTAAAAAAGGTAGCAAGTATGAACCAGTTAATTATCAGCCCACAAGCCTGAGTTTCATCACGTGCAAATTTATGAGAAAATAAGAGCCAAAGAATTGACATCCTTCTTTCTTGAGAATAGAATAATTCCAAATTCACAACATGGGTTCTTACCTGCTAGATCCTCCACATCTAAGTGCTTACTGCTGAAACTGGAACATTTTGCAGTTATTTTTGTTTGAAGTTATTTTGGAGTTATTTCTGTTTGAAGTTATTAGTGAAGTTCCTTAGGGCTCTGTTCCTGGGCCACTGTTCTTTGTAGCCTATATTAACGATTTATCACATAAGTTCAATTCCCACATTTAATTTCTTGCAGTTGACACCCAACTATTTGTCAACCCCTTCGTAGCTTATAATTTACTAACAGATCTTCAAAGACTAGAAATACTGATAAAAAGAAATGGCAACTACCAGCCAAACATAATCTCAAAATGCTTTATTGTCTTAAGAAAAACTCATTGACAAAGCTGTACAGAGAAAATAATATTGAAACTTAATATGCAGTCTTATAAGGAATTAACAGTTATTTACATTGCAAATAATGTACAAAGAACAAAGCAAAAATGTGCAAAATTACCGGCATAATGGATCAAACAAATAAAAATTAAAACAACATATACCTAACAAGATGTCATACACAGTGTCACATATTCAAAAAATTAAAAATATAAAAGTATTACAGAACTCTATACAAAAGTCTCTAAGAACTATTGATACAAAAAACATCAATTCTATAGTAGGCTCTCACACAAAGTACTTTTTTAACCTCCCTTCTAAACTTCATCAAAGATGGATAAGTCTAATGTGTTGGGGTAAATGGTTAAACAATTTCTTACCATTATAAATTATTGAACTTTTTATACGAGAGGTAGAAGGAATAGGTAGTGAAAGCAAATCAGTGTCTGTAAAGTTATAATTATGCCTTTCACTGAAAATCACTCTAAATAAACAAAGAAGCTAACGTCAATATACCATGCTTGACAAATAAAGGTTTACAAGAATCACAAACTCTTGCTCTACACATATATTATATTACAATATTGTAATCGTTTAAATTATTTAAAATTACTCTGATGGCATAACCACTTGAAGCTATTTTGGACTTAAGAGAATTTATATGATATTCAAACTTTAATTGGTTATCAATGTAAAGACCTAGGAATCTATTTTCCATTATATTTTCAAATATATCATCACCCAAACTTATATTATCTAAGTTACACCCAAAAGAGACTATATTAGTCTTCGCAAGATTCAAAGATAATCGATTTGAGTCACACCAACGTTTAATTAATTTTATATTGTTTTCAATATCCACACTTAGGACCTTGCTGTCCCTGTTATGCCAAAGTATGGTTGCATCATCCGCACTAAATGAAGATAAGTGCATGGTTATGCACATGCACAACCCAAGACTACCCTATTTCATAAATAATGTTAGTCTGAGGCATGCTATGGAATGGAAGGACCTAGGCATCTCGTCTGATCTAAACACATTACAAAAATAGTTAAGAAGGCAAATAGTAAGATCTTTTTAATCATAAATGCTTTCCTAAGTCTTAGCACTCAATTAACACTCAAACTATACAAATTACATGTTAGGTCCATTCTAGAATATGGTCATAGCAAATGGGGCCCATACTTTATCAAAGATATTGAGGCCTTGGAAAGAGTTCCAAGGAGTATCACAAAAATTCCACTGGAAACAAGAAATTTGTCATACGAAGAGAGACATACATTTTTCAATCTCCCTTCGCTTCATGAAAGAGCGGTGATCTTATTGAAGCCTACAAGATTCTTCATAATCGTTATTCTGTCCCTCTCAGCCTATTCACATACAACAGCAATAGTAATCTCCAAGGACACTCTTTGAAACTTGCAAAGGAGAGGTGTTTTAGACTGCCCCATAAGAACTTCACAACCAATAGTCGGTTTACTTGTGGAACTCTCTTGATAAAGATACTATCCAGGAAACCAGCATCAACTCCTTCAAAAACAGACTGGATAAAAAACTTGGTGAGCTAAACAGCACACTTGTGCACTAGATGTGAAGTTACCTGTGAATGAATGTTTATGATGAAATAGTAATGATTCCAGAGTAGGCTAATTGGCAATTGCTGCCTACTACTGTCTACATGAATAAATAGAAATAAATATCATATTAATTTCAGGCACTATATTAAGTGTTAATAATACTCGTTTGTTTATTATATTTGTTTTAAATCAAAAGTAGATTAAAAAAATATTCTGAAAAATCAGCCCGGAAAAAGTACTTGAGATTTATTTCGAGCATGAAATGTTATATAGAGATAAACTGGTAAAACTGTGGTACGAATTTAACAACAAAATGGCGGCCAAATAAAATGTGTAAAAATCAAAAATTATCTTCTTATTCAATTGACTTCAAATTTTGCACAAAAATTAAGTATGTGATATAGGGATTAAAATTAGATTATTCAATTTATTTTAAATTACACCGAAAAATCAAGTGGGGCAGTATGAATCCAATATTGTGGAACAAAATGGCGCCCAATAAAAACGTTTGAAGAGACAGTACATAAGTGTTAAAAGATGACTATGTGCAGAAGTAAATTAGGTCACACTTCACTATTCCTAATAAAAGGAAAGATTCATAACGAGGAAAGTTCCAGGTAAAAGTATGAAGGTGTACTACATTTTTATTATTTATGACACTTCTGTGTTAAACACAGTTAACACCTTGGAATATTTTTAGTTTTTAACAAATAAAAAAATATACGTTTTTTACTTAGTCATTAAAAAACTTTTTAACCCAACCCAAACAAAACTAACTGATTTATATTTTAATGTTAATGATATCTGAAATTATTAGAACATCTGGTTTTAATATCTTGTTTCAGGAAAGAACAAAGGCACCTTACAGTTTAGTTTATTCAGCAAGTTTCTCTCTTTTAGCGTGTTAAAGTCTATTAATTTTTCACAAAGTGTAAAAATTCGATGATAGTTATGGAACAATGATCTTTTTGTGTAACTTGATAATATTAACTATTTATTACTTATTTACACACCAAATTTTGAACACTTTGAATATCTTTTTAATTAAATTGTCTGTTTACATTTTCTGAAGTACCTATAATTTTAGTACTTCTTAATACATTAAACATATTTTAATTGATAAATATAACTACTATGGAGAAATTTATTGAGTTATTGAGTATCGATTAAAGTCACATTTTGTAACACCTACTATAACACACACTACCCTAAAGGTTTATGTATTTTTCATCTAAAAATATTTAGTTCAATTCTAGCAAGAAACTGTAGTTTAAATATCATTTAATAAGGTTTAGGTTGACATGTTTCGGAAAGAAGGGAAGAAAAGTAATTGCTATTTTAGAAAAAAAATTGTTATTAGGTGAATAAAAACATTAAAAGCTTTAACAAATTACAGAGACACTATATGTTGTTTACCTCGAAGTATTAACTATATTTTTGGACTTAAAAGTGCTATTGGTACTCTAAGGCCAAGAAGATCAATTTTGCACCCTCAATTCGTTAAGATAAATATTATTTTACATTGTGTGGTGCTAAGAAAAACTAGCTAAGATTAATGTACTTTGGCTAAGAGAAATACTTTATCACTGTATTTAAATGTCCCTCTGATGTGTATTTCACATAATTACTAAACCTGGTTTATATTTTTTAATGAACTCTCAATTTGTATATTTCGGCGTGCCTCAAACACCCAAATTAAGGTTGTAGAAAGGTGCAATTCTTTACTAGGTCAATTTCAGGTTACCTTTGTTTTATTTAAACAAGTTGATGAAATATAATTTTGTTTTACTAATATTACATACAAATAAGTGGTTTCATATTTTTCAATATTTAATTGAGATGTCCAAGTCTATGACCCTACATGCTACACCTAAGTGATACATTGCATAAATACAGCCAGGCATTCTCTTTTTCATTTATAAATTCTATTGATACGAAGCGAGGCTTTTAGGATTGTCCATGCCAAATTTTTTGCTATTTGTGAATGTAAAATATGTTCTATTTAGTCTAAGCTATTACCTAACCTAAATTCTTGTGTTTGATCCTGCAGATATTCAATAAATTACTTTAAGGTGTTGCCTTAATGCCACTGTACATCCAATTTTTAAGTAAAATGTATGTATGGTTTCAAAACTTCTTTTAAAGTCAAAAAATGTAGCAACAATTAAATTTTCCTTCACCAATCTATTTTTTTTACTTAGTAATAGTTGTTAGTTGTAATGTAGTTCCAATGAACTTTTCTAAACCCCATATTGGAAAAGCTGACTATATATCTCTAAAACACCCTCAATAAAAATCCTTCTCAAAAATTTTTTTTTTATTTTTCATTTTTTGACTGGAATTATTAAACTATATCTAATTAACAAGTAGTAGTAGGAGTAGTAGTAAGATGGGGGGGACAAGCCCAGCAACTGTCCTAAAAGGCCCTTTTTATTAACCCCGGGTCCCACCCACCACACTCCACGAAGGTGACCCTTCCTTCTAATTAAGTAAGGTCTAGTAGTTGTAATTCTTCCTCGGAAAAGGACTCAATGCCAAAAGTATTCCAGTGTAGTCTTGCCCACCTTTCACACCTGCCAACAAGACGATAAGGATCCTCCTCCTCTGCCCCACAGTTAGCACAACAGGGGTTGTCCGCTAACCCCAGCTCATACATGTGTCTAGTTTATTGTGTCCTGTCAAAATCCCAATTAGGTCCCCAGTCACCTGTCGACTCCTTGACATCAACCAAGTTGCCTTATTGGGGCAAGGGTTGGGTAGCATCTTTTTTGCCTGTCTAAAGTAGTTCATCCTTGACCAATTCTCCTTTGTCTTTTTCCAGGCCCATCTATTCAGGCCCTGGCAGCAGTATTGTTTACTTATAGAGCCGCCTGACTGCCTGATTGAATGCGGATTTTATTCTCCGCTCCCGGCCTGACTTCCACTTTTGTTATAACCTGCAATATATCATAGACCTCAGCCTGACACAGTTGTATGTTTTCCCAGCGGAAAAGCCTCTCTGATACCATTATCTCACTGGTATATTCCGACGCCGGCTGACCCGGAACTGGCCATCCACGAGCCATCTGTATACCAAGATTGCACATCAGCTTGATGGGGTGTCATATTCTTCTTGCATTGATCCCTTGTTTTTCAAAAACTTCTATTTCAAAAAGCCTAGTGAGCCCAAGACGACTGTGGAAGAATCCCCCTCGTGGAAAGGATGGGATCTCCTGGCGCATTATGAAGGCGATTTTCATATGGCCCATTCCTATTGGATTTTTATACGAAGTTCCGCAGTGGTACATCCTTTTGCACAAGGCTATGCTTTCCTTTCTGATCCATATCGGAAGCGCTGGGAAGCCCAAGAGAATGTTAAGTGCTAATTAATCAACATTGTTTTCAAACTATCGAAAAAAATACCTCTTTTGATGAAAAATTAATTACTTTTGAAAGTATATGCAAGTCAGATTTTACTCGTTTCAGCAAAAAGTTTCAGCCACAGAATATATTTTTAATTTTAATTATGCCACTAGTTTTTGGGCAATAGAACAATAATAAGTTCTACATGTGCCTTTGCCCTTGACTCATTAACAATATGCCAATTACCAATTTTATTTTCTGCCTTATTAACCCTCATCTATATCATCCATCATATTTTGGTATTTATAACATTCCATTATCACCATTTAATTTTAAAATCTATACTAGCAGTATATTATGATTTTTTATTATGTAAAAGAGAAAAACTAATTTAATAAAGCTGACCAAATAAAACTTAATAAATACCATATGCTTACCATCATTTTCACTATCACTGTCATCAGAGTAAATATCAGATGCTTTTAATTTTGTTTCATTCTTCTTTGAAAGCATTTCTTCCTCCTCTTCTTGCTGTTTTCGCCTTTCTTCTTCCTTCCTCTTTCTTTCTTCTTCTGCTTCTTCCCTTTTCAACTTACCCTCCCGACGGGCTTTCAATTCAGCCATTGCATTGAACCTAAAATTAATGTAATGCATAAATAATCTATGGGTACCTTAAACAAGTTCATTAATTTTTCCAAGAGAATTTCTAAACGTAAACAATTAATAAAATTCTTAAAACAAAAAGAGGTATAAGCATAACACCTTACTTTTTACCACAGCTTCTGACTTTATTAGGTTATGGTTTGAAAATTAAAAAAAAAACTCCTAGGAAAAAGTGTAAAATTAAATAGTACATATCTCAGCTCCCTATGATTGGATATCTTACAAGATTTGAAGGAGTAGTTAAAAACTTCCCTGTTGATCAGTGGTCAAGCACCACGTTAAAATGTGATAGTCTCAGATATCAATTAATTCTCCTAATTCTAGTTTGGCTAATTTATTTTTTATATAGAAAAAATCTATAACTATACTAGTCTAAAAATAAATAGTAAAATTATAAATTATTTTTTTAACACTTATTACAACATGGTAAATGAAACTTAAACACCCATTTTACTCAATATTAGAATTATTACTAGACTTAAATACTACTATTGAGACTAAAACTCACTTAGAGAGTTTGAAATTTTTATTGTGTTCACTAAATAATTATGAAATAAAGTTTTTATTGATTTTTTAGATAAGTTTGACGCTTAAAAGTTCAACTTATTAGCATCAAATGACTGTTACTACCTACCTATCTGCCTATTTTCCCTGGATATAAATGTTGAGTAAATACAGCAATATATTTTGTACTAATACTGAAGCTAATATAGTTTTGCCCTAAACCTAATGAAATCTTTTTCAGGTAATTATTTACTTTTTCATACCATCACTAATTATGACGATTTTTGATATAGAGGTAGATTTAGGTGATCTGATCATGTATCTGAATTCAAATTTATTTAGTCACTTTTCATTTTTAAGATATTGATCTTCAAAGATAATAACATTTATTGATTTTTTATTAATAAACATATTTAAATGTCAAATTTATTAATTAGCATAACAAGCAAAGTTGAAATTCTTCATAAAAATCCAATTCAAACAAAATAAATAAGCTTATTTATTAAAATTGTCTTGAGTAATATTTAAATGCATTTACATTTCTATATTCACATTAAAATAAATCATACAAAAATTATTATATTTTCTTTGCTATGGATTACCCAATTCATTGCAGACGGGCATATTTGTTCCATATACATAGACACAAGTGACAAATAATAGCTGGAGATTTCCCCAATTAATTACAGACGAGTAAGTTTGTTGCATAGATAAAAATGACAATATCTTATAGTTTGACATTTTTTAAATATTTTATTTGGGATTTGAAAGCTTGCTTGTCTTATAGGTACAGAATTTTGGATTAATCAAATGTTATTCATTTTATGAGCTCTACATTAAAAATTGTTATTTTTCCATATGATCATCATGTTGCGATAGTACTTAGTATAAAGACTCAAAAAACATAAATGTGATTTAAATTAGCAATAGAAAATCAACAATCAGTTAGCCCTCCACGAATTATCTCACCAAATAGAATCCTTTAGCACACAAAAAGGATGCAATCTTATACCTAAATATTTTTACTGGTAGATATTTGAGTTTTTGTGGAAAGTGATTATAAACAATAGCACTAAAAATATCTTCTGTTGAAATATTAGATTTATTTCTGAGGTCATCTGTATGGGAGCTATATGCAGGAAATAGATCTGCATGTTTTTTGACAAACAAACTTGCTTCCAAATTAGCTATAGATGGTAATGTCAGAATATGATTCTAACAAAAGATTTCTAATTCCTAAATATTTTTACTGGTAGATATTTGAGTTTTTGTGGAAAGTGATTATAAACAATAGCACTAAAAATATCTTCTGAAGAAATATTATATTTATTTCTGAGGTCATCTGTATGGGAGCTATTTGCAGGAAATAGATCTGCCTGTTTTTTGACAAAAAAACTTGCTTCCAAGTTAGCTATAGATGGGAATGTCAGAATATGATTCTAACAAAAGACATTTCTACAACTCTCTCTGGGACAAAGCATAAATATTAATCTAAATAAAACAAAAACCCTTTCCCAATCAGTAGATTGCCACCAGAACAATACCAAGTATTTTAAATGTGGGTATGCTAGGGCATAATATATAATACAATGCGACCAATAGAAAATGAATCAATACAAAAGGCAGTAAATGGAGCCTTGACGAAAGTCAGCAGTAAGGATGTCAATAAATCAATAAATAATTTTAAGTCTAGCGCCATTAAAGGTAAAAGCAAAATGGTTTTGGCCATAGTTGCAGTGAAGGACCGGAAATGATTTTCTGTGGGAAATTTGAGCTCAACTTGTGAAGTAGAGAATCTCAGGTCTCATTTATGCAAGAACAACATACCAATATCGAGCCGAAATCACGTGCGGAACATATGTCTTCATTCAAGATTGGTATAGCACCAAAATATGGAAGAAAATTTGATGAATCAAGAAATTTGGCCAGTGAATGGTTTGGTTAAACCTTTTATTTTTAGTCATGGTGTTCGAAGAGGTCAATCCAGGCATACAAATTTTTATGGAACAAATCCCAAGAATCTGGGACAAAGTTAGTTCTGACAAATGATGAAGTGCAAACTATGAACTGCTATTACCAAAATTTAAGAACAAAATTGAACCTCTTATCGAAGGCTGTGTCATTAAACACATGTGATATTATTCTATTTACCATGTGTATCATCATGATAGATCTTCAAAGATCAGTACCTTTGAGAGAGGGGATGGTGTTCTTGTAGAATTCAAAAGTAACTTGGCAGTTAAGGTAAATAATGATAAAAAAATTATTATTACATTAGCCTATATACCTCCTTCATCACCTGTCGAAGTCTATGAAAGTTTTTGTCTTCGGCAGTAATGTGATGGTGTTTTTCCTGACCAATGGAAACTGAGCTGTGACTCCCATATTTAAGAACGGAGCTCATTCTAATGTCATAAATTATTGAGAAGCTATAACAAAAGTGTCTATAATCTCGAGGATTTTTTAATTTATAGTTAGAAATCTTATTTCACCCAATTTCAAACATTTAATAGTTCCTGAGCAACATGGTTTTATTAAATTTAAATCTACTTTGTCAAACCTCTTAGGACATTAAAATATAATTTCTGAATCGTTGTAAAATTATCATCAAGTTGATGTAGTTTATATGAACATGGAGAAGGCTTTAGACAGAGTAGATATCTGGATTTTGATCGAAAAGTTGTATGTTTCCAGAGTTACTCTCTCGTTATCTTTTAGGTAGAAAACAAATTGTTAAAATTAAAAACTTTTTATCACATCAGTTTACTGTGGTTTCTGGAGTGCATTAAGGTGAACATCTGTCTCCTTTGCTATTTTTATGTTTTGTCAATGATCTGATGCATTGTCTTAAGTATTCAGATGCATTAATGTATGCAGATGATCTTAAATTTTATAGAATAATCAATTCTCCACCAGATACTGAAAAATTACAATGTGATCTTAACAATCTTGTGTTACGTTGCAGCACCAACATTTTAAATTTAAAAAGTGTAAGGTTCTAAGTTTTTACAGAATACAAAACCTCATTTTATATCCATAAGACATAAATAATTACAATCTTGAAAGATATTAGGGATCTAGGGCCTTACATTTATAAACCATATTGAATATGTGTCAAATAAATCCATGAAACTTTTAGGTTTTGTATTAAGATCTCTAAACAATTTTAATAATGTTTTTGCACTGAGAGATGTTTATTATGCAGTAGTTCATTTTGTACTGGAATGTGCTTGCCCCATATGGTCGCTCTATTATAAGGTTCACAAGGAGATCATTGAATAAATTAAACAAAAATTCTTGAGGTTAATCGCTTTTAAATTTAAAATTAGCAATGAGGAGATTAATTATAATCAGCTTTTAATATTGCTAAATCTTATATTATTATGTACTTTTTTAAAATTATAAGAAACCAAATGGATTCTCCAGCTTTATTATCAGCTATTAGTTTGCATGTCCCTCAAAGATATACTTGACAGAAAAATCTATTTAATATTAAGTTTAAATGTATAGTTCTTAATAATTTGTGATGCGTGTTGTAATATGGATTTTAAGGATTTAATAGCCAAGTTCAGTTTCCCCATGACATGTGAAATAGGTATGGTTTAGACAGGTTAGTTTTTTATCCATAAAACAGCCCAAGAATTTTGTGGATGTCAGTTTAGACAATTTGCCACCATTCAAGTAAAAATCTTAAGTCAGAAATATCCTTCTTGTCATAAAGATTAGGTAGGCAGTCTTTGAAACATTTATGACTAGCTGGTTTTTCCTCACTAGTCAACAAAACCACATAATAACAAGTTTGCTAAAGCTCTAAGCTCCGCACAGCTTTACAACACCCAACCATTACAAGACCCTCTTATTCCCATTATTTCCAGTTTCATAACCAAGTGCTTAGGAGCCCCACAATCAAAGGCACATGTAATGTCAGATAATCCTTTCAATAAATTTACTGAGTGATGGAATAAGGGCTATAAGCCAATAATTTTTAATAAGATGCTTGTCATCCTTCTTGTGGACTGGAACCACACAAGAATACCTTAAATTACTTGGAAAGCTACCAGTATTAACAGAAGTAAAATTACAGCTCAATGGTTTTTCATGATGGCAAGATGTTAACATGAGTGAAAAGTTATTAGTCCAAAAAATATTAAATATCTTTTCTTTTTTGAGTGTTCGCAAATTTTTAGATAAAATATGGCAAGAAAAACAAAAAGAGAGTTTTGTTAGATATTTTATAATTGTTTGTAGTTGTTTCATTACAGAACGAGTCAATTTTCATAAAAAAGAAGAAAGAAAAAGGGGAAAATTGGGGTTAAAAAGTCTATGAACTCTGAAGATGAATTACTCAAAAGCAAAGAGTGATCAAATAAATTTTACTTCAAATGCATGATCAGAGCACCAAAATCTACCTCTATACAGGAGTGTATCCCAAAATTCATTAAAATTGAGGATGGTGTAAAAAAGTAAATAATTACCCTTTTTTGATATCAAAACATTCTTTTCTACAGATTTATTATATAATTTAGCCACATAGATACATAATAAAGAAAATGAATAACATATTTTCCTGATAACTCAAAAATGAAATTAAATTGTTGAAAAAAAATTGACTTCAGATTAGTAATTAACCCCTCAAAATCTACTAGTGAAACAAAAAATCATTAAAACTAACTAAATTAATAAAAAACTACATTATACTAAATGCAACCTTTTACATATATACATATACAAGGCCATGCAATATTTGACATTAAATTACCCTTTAATTTCTATTTTAACATACTTTGATCAGCCAAGAATTTATTTAAAAAACAAGAAGGTATATCAATATCATGGAGTAAGTACACTGACATATCATCACCTCAGAGTTATACTGTTATATGTGACATTTTTGCGAAAAATTAAATTTTTGAGTGTTACAATAGTGTAAGTGCCTAACATTCCTCTGAATGAGTTACAGAGGTGTATCTACCACGATCGCGGATTGGCAATCAAAAACACATAGTTGTATCAGAGTAAAATAATAAAATAAGAGATCCATAATTGTATGTGCCGCATACAACTATGCATTCCCATAACTTTTGAGTAAAAAAATCATATGTGTCACATACCATTTTGTAATTTTAGGCAATATTATTAACATGCACATACAACTTCGTTAGTGAAGGCAAGTGCTAAAAACATGTGAAAAGTGGGTGTGTTGATGAACAAATTCAAGAATATTTAAGTGTGTTTTGTGAATAATTTTTTGATATAGTATAGAATATATTTAAGAACCCATTTAAATATATTCTATACTTTTGGAGGTTGCAAAGTACTGAAGTAAATATACTCATTTACTTTTAAAGAGCAAAACAAACAGAAAGTGATGTTACGTTTTCGAAATTTCTTTGTAACATTATCAATTTAAATATTTGACTTGCAAATTATGGATAATGATTTTGCTGATTCCGACTGTGACAATACTACTCTGGAAAATATAAGGATGCACGTTTTTAGTTTTAGTAAGAAAATTGAGTTTATAATGTTCTGAATTTCAGACTGAAAATAGTTCAAAGGAGGAATGCTGATAAGTATAAAGATTTAGCTGATTCGGACTCTGAAAACAATACTCTGGAAAATATATGGTGGTATTTTAGTATTAATGAAAAGAACTAAGCTCATAATTTTTTAAGTTTAAAAAAAAATAGTTCAAAAAAGGAATGCAGCAAAAGATTTGGAATATAAGCTTAGATGAGATAATGTACATTCCGAACTATAGAAAGAAATAGAAAAACTTAGGATCGAGTAAGCTTTTAATAGAGATAGTAGCTTTAAATAATTTGTTAAATTTACACTTATTTTTTATTAAGGAAAATAATAATTCCGAATCAGAAATGCCAATAAGTGATTTCGACGTATATGATCAGACGACGAAAAAGGATATTTACCGCCGACAAAATTAGATGTATAGTAATAATGATAATGATTATGAACATGTTTGTGCTGATTCAAATTTAAGTAGTAATGTTATGAAGAATGTGACCATGCCAGTTAAAATACTGAAAAGAAAACGCAAAAGACTGATAAATCCAAACACATGGAAATGCAACATTAGAAACAGAGCTCATGACATGGGAAAAGAATATGTATCAGCAAGAAATAAGGCAGTATGTAAGACCTTTTATCTAAGCACATTGGCAATAAGCCAAACACCAATATGCACTGCCCATTTAAAAAAACACGATGTTTCAAACATTCTGGAAGCTCCTATCTAAGGGAAACATAAAATATAGAATTCCAATAGAAGACAAAGAGCAAAGAGCCACATAGAATCGTTTTCAACAATGGAATCTCATTATTGTAGGGAAAACACACAATGGCTTTACTTTGAACAGAGTTTGAACATCAATAAAACGTATCAGCTTTAGACTTAACTTCTTAAAAGCTCAATTAAGCAACCCATGAAGCAGTCTTTTTATCATAATATATTTTGTAATGATTACAACTTATATTTCCATATTCCTAAAAAAGATAGATGCGATTTTTGTGAATAAAAATAAAATGACTGGAAGGTGACTTAGAAGATGAGAAACAAAATGAGTTTGAAAAACATGTCAATGAAAAAGTTGCAGCTAGGGAAGAAAAAAAGAAAGACAGAGAAAGTACTACTCCCTACTTAGTATTTGACCTTCAAAATGTTTTATTGTGTCCTCACACGAAAGTCCGTAATTTTTACTAGAAGAGTATATTAAATGTTTATAACCTTACGACTATATTTTCCTAAACAAAACAAGTATATTGTGCCCTTTGGAGAGAAGCTGTCATGGGACGAAGGAGGACAATCCTCAATTAACATCATTGGTACTGTGAAGTGACAGCTGCCTGCCACAAAACCGAAACTCAATAATATCAACACAATCTGCAAATTGAGTCCATCATCATGAAGTTTTCTACTCCTGGGCATTCGTGCAATCAGGAGATAGACACAGCCCATAGCTGCATTAAGAGAGTGTTACAATTTTCAGAATATTATTCTCCTGTAGCCCTGCTACAATTGCTTCTAAAGGTTAGCCCCAAAAGACCTTACAAAAATACTGCAGCTAAAGAAGAATGACTTTAAGGACTACAACTCATGCGCTGCACAATTTAATTACAAAATTGTGCCATTCAGTCAGGTAGTAAGTATCCTTGAAGTTTTCAAAGGCCTGATTTCAAATAACATATACAAACAGTCATTCAACCAGCGAATGGAAAACAGTTTCTATTCGAGACTATCATCCTACAAGATCCGATTCTCACAATACTGGAAATATTATTTCAGTTCCAACATCTGCATCTAAATCACTACCTCGAAATAAAGAGCATGTTCAAATAAATGCCCGAAGTGGACCGTATGTACTATTTAGCCATACTTCCCAAAAAGGCATAGTTGATTTTACCTTAAAACAGTGTAATCTATGTTCACTATTATTTTTTTTGTTTAAAAGTTGTATGTTTTGAATAAAAATATAATAAAATAATTAAAAAAAAAAACAATTTTCTAAATGTTCGATTCAAAAATATTGTTTTTTTTTACTAGTAGCAACCATTCCTAAAGCGGCATAAATCTCCATTTATATATTACTAGGTATCTTGAAACCATTTTTTTCTTTTTGGTTTTTCTCAAACCTGAATGTACTGCACATACAACAGTATAACTCTGAGGTGACAATATGTTCAGTTAAGTTTTGTTAACAATTTTTTCTTCTAAATCGCTATTTATAAAATACTATAATGATGAATAAATTTACCAACCTTTTATTTTCAGTTTTTCCTCTATTCTCTTCAATATTTTTCTTTCTTTCTTTGCTTCTTTCTTTATGGTCAATTGAACTAAAATCAACTTGAAGTTTACTTGTATCTTGTTCTTCTTCCTCTTCGACCAACTCTTCTACCTCAACTTCCTTTGGTTTAGCTTTTTCTTTAAGTACCTTTTCTTCCTCTTTTTTTTTAGTTTTTTCTTTATCTTTATCTTTTGGTTTAACAAAAGGTTTATCTTTTGCCCTCTCAAGTCTTTTTTGCTGTCGAAGCTTTTTTTCTATTTCAAATCTGCAAAATTATACAAGTAAAAAAGAACTGATATTCTTTGAATGATTGACACTAGCAAAAAAATAAAACAAAAACAAACAAACAATGCACCCTATGACTTTTATAGAATATAATTAACTACACAATAACTTATTTACTACAAAATAATCTTTACAAATACCTGGTTTTCATAAGTTCTCTTTGTTCAATACGTTTAAATATTTCTGTCTCCCTTTCTTTCTCTGTAAGGCTAGCAAGCCTTGCTCTATCTTCTTCATCTCCCATAAGTTGGTCATCATAACCATCATTGAATTCCTCTTCTGAAGCATCAGAAGAATCTGATACTTCACCTAAGTATAAAACAATTTAGGTTTTAAGAACACATTCATCTATAGATTTCAATTATTTGAGTAACTTAGAGGTTCAATAGGTTTATAAGTTACATTAATATACATTTTTATCATGCATTATAAATGATAAAGAAAAACAAAGTTTTATGAAAGCAATATTTTTTGTCAAAATGAACTTATAAAAGTACCTTCTTCTGGCTCTGAATTACTATTATCAGAAGTTTTGTCGTTTTGAACTTTAGAGTCTTTTCTTTTGTCCTCAGGTTCAGAGTCTGAGCTGGCAGTGTCAAGTTTAACTTTCTTTTTAGTGCTTTTTTTCTCACTTTCGCTTTCAGAACCACTGGAAGATTCTGAGGTAGATCTCTGTTTTGGAGAAGGCTTCTTTTTGTTTTTCTTCTTTGCTAAGCCCAAAAATTCCTAAAAACATAAAGAGTTTATAAAGTTATAATTAAAACTATTTTTTTTCAATTACAAACGATTTTTCTGAGATAGAAAAGGTCACAAACTACGTCCACAGATAATTTTTTGAAACGTATCACAAAATTTAAATCGTGTGTCAACATTTATGACGATAAATACCAGTTATTATTGGATTTCTAAGCCAACTACGTCCAACTTTAAATTTATTTTTTTAGAAAGTATAAAAATACACAATTTAAGGTTATAAGGTGCAAGAACCTCTACTTACAGAGTCCAAATCGCTCTCCGAATTTTCACTGGAGTCACTGTCGATAAGAGCCTTCCGTTTACCCATTTTAGTTTTTTGGCAACCAAATTTTCACGAGAAAAAAACAAAGAATAATCACAAAAAACAAACGAACAACCAACCAGCCATAGCCAAAAATCTTCTAATGACACAAGTGACACTTCTTTTTCTTCTTTTCACCTTTTCACTGCTTTTTACTCGAAAGCCGTTTCGTACACACCCCGCCACATGCCGACATTGCCACCGTTCTTTTCCTTGTAAAAAATTATTTTATTTACTATGATGGTTTTATTATTTACCATCAGTAGCGGCTCATGGACTTAAGAACTGGTAAAACGCAGCGTAGCTAGGTGCACAACGCTACAGGTAAAAATGACGCTGCAGACGAAAATTTTTTTGGGCTGCCACGCCCAAAATGACTATTTTTTTTAACCTTTTTATGATGTTAATTATCCACAGCTTTGGAGCGATTTTTAATACTTAGGGGAGATAATATGAATTTATAAGATTTTAAATATATATTTTTTTTTCTTAAAAAACAGTTATGTACTTAAGAATTAATTTCGATTCGATTCGATGGATGCAAAACTGCTTCTGCATCCGATGATCCGATCGCACTAATTTACATTAATTCTATAACAAACGAATACGCGCCTGGAGCCCGCAGCAATTTTATGCCGCTGCCAGTTCTATTTGTCTTACGGATATTTAACATTGCGTCTCCATAGCAAGAGTCTGATGCGGAATTTGTTACTGCTGATTGTGATTCCTCAACGGGTGGCTCTTATGAAAAGGTGTTCATCGCGCTACATTTTTAAGTCATTATTAATTTTTGAGTATATAACGCACTACTTTTGATAGAAAATAATGGTAAAACTAAGTAACTAATCTGAATTTATATAAAACATACTACATTTTTATAATAAAAATGTACATTATAAAATGCTTAATTTTTAAGTAAATTGATAGGAAAATGTAGATGAAGCGGCGCTTCACCCGCGTTCCCTGGCGAGCCGCCACTGTTTATCATGGTTTTATCGAATCGACGAACCTGGTGCTAACTAAAGGGATATATCCACATAACAGTATAGGTTTTGTTTAAAAAATCCTTGTTTTAATAGTGATACACTTTTTTACATCACCTTAAAAAAAAAGCCTAACCAGGGTTATTTATAAACACAACTACGTACAAAATTATAGGGTTTATTTAAGCAAAAAAAAGTCAACGCCTGAATCGAGCTTCGAACACGTCTTTTGCAACAAACTGCAGAATCCTACCACTACACCACAGATTAATAATTGTTAATGCACCACCGCAATCAGCCTCAAGAAATAGAGATGGTAACAAAAATAAATTAATCGGTTAATCAACTTATTTCTACTCTGCCGAAATAATCTCAATATTATTAGAAAAGGCTAACATGCTTGATTTTAGTTTTTACAAAACTTAACTGTTAGGTGGATCCGATCCCATGTTCATGCTAGGTTTGTCATTCAAAACCAACCTTAAAGATTAACGCGCGGAGCACAACGAAGCTTCCGTATTCGTTTTACGAAAAAACTAGCCTACAAAAACGGCACTTAAAAAGAAAATACAAGTTTGTGGTGCAAAGATAGGTGATAATTTTAATGTTGGAAGTAAATATAATAGTTTATAAACTATATTTCAAAAAAGTATCTAACAAAACACCGAAAAATGCGGAAAGAGAAAAATGAGGTTTGACGTACATGGATGGCAACAATTGACGTAACTTTCATTTTGTTCCGTGCTTTGAGCAGTAATATGTTTATCGTACAACGAAAAGAACAGTGCCCTGTGGCAACATCTGCATGAAGAGTATATACTATACCATAGATATTTAAATAGGACTAGATCCAATTTTTTACATTTTTAGATCATCAAACATCGTTTCCGTCATAATGCCCGTAATTACACCTTAACCAAATTTAAAAACGCAACATTATAGGTACAAACTAAAAAAAAATCTTTTTTGGCTTTTTCGCAACTGAATAAAAATATTTAATTTTAAATGAATTGAAGCAAATATTTAATATAATTACATACCTCAACATGTAGACTAGTCTGTTAGTCTGTCTACGGAACGTTTCGATACATAATATAAACGATATTATATATATATATATATATATATATATATATATATATATATATATATATATTTGTAATAATTACAAAAATACAGACATGTACCTTGTAGCTATAGTTAAACTTATAACTTATTTTCTGCAATCATGAGTTTGAACGGCCGTACACAATCGCACCTTAAACTGTGTTCTAACATGTATATATTTTATGAAACTTGCTGCATAGTTTAGTTATAAATAAAATACTTATATGTTCCATCTTTTTTAAAATTTGAACTTATATAGATAATTTAATTAAAAGTCTATTATTATTTAAATTCTTTAATCGGACTTCCATACTTAACTATATATATATATATATATATATATATATATATATATATATATATATATATATATATATATATATATATATATATACGTGGGTACTTTATATTCTTGGGTAAAGGTTATTTATAGAAACACAAATTTTTCATAGCAATTCAACGTTTCACTCATTGTGTTGAGCTTTTTCAAGATTTATTGTTGTTGTTGCGTTTTCCTTTTTACAATACAAATACATAAAAGGTCCTAGTTCTATTTTTTTTCGTTGAAAATATCCTATATACTATTGGTGACAACTAGCATAAAATAGTACTTGTGATTTGGTAAAATTATCTGGATTTGACTAGTAAACATATTTGGATACAACGATTTAAATAAAATTTTATATATAATACACCTTATAGAAACGATCTTCATTGTGGATAGTTTATGTAGTGAATGATATTAGATTGATTGGTTTTAAATACTGTACAATTTTTTGTTTATAAAAACTGCAGCATTTATCTTTTGTTTGGTGTCTGCGAAAATAAATATTGTTATTTCTATTGGATATACGGGGATTTTAAAAATATATACAGGGGAGTAGAAGAGTTGAGAATTTGAGTTTCGATTTTTTTATTATTTATTTAAATTAAGTTAAAATAAATTTGGCTCAGACCATATATATTTTTTTGTCATTAACTGCTGAAACCTCTTTTTTTATTTATATCATTTCTTTGAATTTTAATCTATGATAATATTTGTCTTGTGCTAAAATCTTGGTTTCCTTAAAATTAAATTCATGTTTTGTTGTATGTTCATGTTTATGTAGGGCTGTAGAAGCATTTTTAGTGTATTTATGGCCTTTAATTCTGTTTTCCAAATATTGTCTTGTCATTCCGATATATTTTTTAGGACAACTTAAGCATGGAATTGAATATACCAAGTTTGATTTCTTGTTTTTTGGTACTTTGCTTTTTAATGGAGTGTAAAAATAATTTAATAAATTTTGAGCTTTGTAACAAACAGTAATATTGTGCTTTGAGAGAATTGACTTTAGTTTTTCTGATAGGTTATTTGTTTACGGTAGGGCTAAATATTTTGTAGTTTCGTCTTTTTTTGGTTTTTGTTTTTTATTATAATAAAGATAAGTTCTTTGTTTAAACATTCTTAGAATATTTTTTTCTGGATAGTGATTTTCTATTAATATTTCTTTTACTTTTTTTAGAGTTTCTGGTCGGTATTCAGGAGAGGTTAGAGCGATTGCGTGGTCGGTTAATCCTATTATTACGCTGTTTTTTTGGTGGTTAGAATGGTTTGAATTAAAATTGAGATATCTGCCCGACCAGGTTTTTTTGGTGTACCATTTTGTTTTTAAGTTGTTTTGAGTTAAGTTTCTAATTAGTGTTAAATCTAAGAAGTTTATTTCATTGTTCTCTTCTGTTTCCATTGTGAATTGTAATTTAGGGTGAAAATTGTTAAAAGCATTAAGCAGTTGGTTTACGTTATCTTTTGGAATGGCGGTTAAACAATCATCAACAAATCTTTTGAAAAAAATCACATCAAAATTCAATTTTTCCAAAACACTTTCTTCCAGATATCCCATTACAAGTTGTGCTATTGTAGAAGAAATTGGAGAACCCATTGCGCAACCGTTTACTTGTTGATAGAAACTTTCTTCATATTGAAAGTAATTGTTGTTTAATGTTATATTTACAGCCTCTATAAAATCATTTAAATCAAGTGTTGTGTGTTTTTTTATTGTATCCCATTTTTTTGTAATTATTTTAGGAACTAATTAATTTGGAATATTGGTGTATAAGGAAACTACATCAAGAGACACAAGTCCGTAATTTTCTGGAATATTAACATTGCTAATAAATTGTTTAAAAGTAAACGAATCTTTTATGAAATAATTATTTTTTCCAGTAATATTTGATAGGCATTCTGATAGATAGTTTGATAGTTTGTAAAATGGAGATTGTGCGCAAGAAACAATTGGTCTTAAAGGAATGCCTGCTTTATGAAGTTTAGGTAAACCATATATTTTGGGAGCAATAGCATTATGTATCATTAAGGTTTTGGCTGTGTTTTCTGTGATCAGTTTTTTTGTTAAAGATGTTTTTATTAATGCATTATTTTTGTTTTGAAATACGTTGGTAACATCGCTTTTTATTTTTTTATAAGTTGTTGTATCGCTGAGTAGTTCATTCATTTTCCTAGTGTAATCACTTGAATTCATTACAACGGTTTTGTTGGATTTATCTGGTTTAAAGATCTTGATTTGAGGGTTGTCTTTAACAAAATGTTTGGTTTTTGTTATTTGTTTTTGGATTTTGACTTGAAATTTAGTCTGTTTAACATGTTTATGATTCATTCTTATTTTGTGGTTTGTAACTACATTTACTATGTCTGCACGAATTGAATCTTTAATTTCACTTGGTTTATCCCCGATAATACTTTCGATGCTAGCAATATAGTCAGTGATGGGTAACTGTTTTTCGTTTATTATTGGAAGAGAGAAATTAGGCCCTAGCGCAAGAATTTCAGCCACATCACTTGGTATTTCAGTGTCAGAAACACTGTCTAACCACTGATTAGTATTGATTTGTATTTGTTTTTGAGGTGTATTAGATAAGAGTTTTGAGTTTTTTTTTGTTTTTGTTTTTAGTAGCTCTAAATTGTTTTTCAAATTTAATCATTTCGAATGTCAAAAAATTGTTTACAGTATCATGAGGCAAACGATATTTAGCATGAGTAGTAAGGTTTTCAATTTGTTTATTTAGTTCATTTATTTTTTTGGTAACCTAAGTTGTGGTGAGATTTAAAATTTTTTGTTTAGTATCACTAATTGAATTACTAAATTTATTTGTAAGGTACGTACCTGTAAATTTGATATGTGATACATTAAAATTCAAGAACTTAGGTGCTAAATTAGTATGTTTACATCTAAGTAGAAATACTCTTCTGTTTTTCTGTTTCGCTAACTTCTGGTAGTGGTTGGAATTTTCTCGAAGTATATTTGCTTTTTTCCAGGATAGTATTGGTTTTGTTAAACAAAAAAATCCTTGTTTTAATGTAGACTTGGAATTTAGTTGGCGCACTACTGCGCTTTCTTTACAAGAAACCTAATACGCATTTTTAATAATTATAAGTTTTGTTAAACTTAAAAAAAGTAAACGCCTGAAAAGAGATTCGAGAACATATGCGCCGTATCCAAGGTTTAATATCTCCTACCACCGAGCTAGGAAGCCCAAGCTGAACTTTCAACAAAGCTTGTTTATTCTCCGCGGAAATAAAACAGGTATCAATAGAAAGCACATTAAGAATCTGTGTTGTGATTCACGGGGCGTGAGGAAGAATTAGAGGATAATTAATTTGGTTTTTCGTTTTTGTGGGCACTGCGTCGCATGAGGATATAAGGAGGCAATGAACTCTCTAAGTAACTGGACGACCCAGCCTATTGCCGAGATCTTTAAAAAATGTGTGAGGGCAAATATGACAAAAATATTCAAGCACTCTCGTCAAGCTTCCACTCGTAACAATAGATGAGTTTAATTGCATAAATAAATATTGATCTCTGATTTAAGGTACTCTAATTTCTTTTTTACAGCTTTCAAGTGTGCTGAAAAGTTTAGCAAAGCTGTTGTTGTAAAAAGTTAACACCCATACATTTTAAAGTGATTGGTGCAGGTAATTTGATTTTCAGGGTAGAAAAAGGTTTTCTACTATATACGTATATATTTGAAACACAAGGCTACTTTTTATCCATTTTTTAATATAGTTTTCAGCCTGAATTGTTAAAACAGTTTTCATCTGTAATTTTCATTTTCGAGTTGGTTTGAATTCCATCGCTAATAGATTTTTTTTCCGACAATTCAGATTTCTTTTTAAAAGAGTTCATGAAACGATATCAGAGGTATTTCAGAAAAATAATAAGTTAAAATCTACATATTTAAAACACAAGGCTATTTTGTGACCCGACCGTAGTCATCGGTAAAGTGCGAGACACGAAAGAAAACCAGGCGGTCCTTAAAATAAAGGTTCATAGTCTTAAGCAAGCGGAAAAGTAAAATTTGTGTACGCAAATAAATTTTATGTTATTTTATTTGTTGTAATGGTTTGCCGCTTCACCTATAAAGTGCGCCAGCGAAGCGGTACGGAAAATGAATCGAGGATTTAGTAAATTTCGTACTGGTCCACTTGTAATTGGGATTTGCCTAGAGTCTCCATGCACTTGCTGCTAGAAGTTTCTAGCTATTTACACTGGCTCCTATACGTTTCGAACATTTGTTTTCATTTCTATATAAATGCGTTACGTTGAATTTGAATTATTATTTCGAAGTAACGATGGCGAGCAAAAGAGGAAAAACAATTCGAAGCGGTTCACGTGAAGTTATTGCGAGCGTTATAGAGGCCTGTACTAGCGAAGCTGAAAATAATAGTTTGACTATTCCCATTCAAAATCGAACAGAACACGCTGCATTTTACACTGGTGTTTCGGAAAGTAGTGTAAGAAAAATTCAAAGAGAACATAATGATAGCTCATGTTCTACTTCACTTTTAAAATCTCCTGGTAAAAAAAGACCCCGATTATCATACAAAGATAAAATTGACGATGGTGATACTTCGTGCTGTAAAGAACAAAATAGATTTTCCGTACGGGTATAAAACCTTAAATCGGCTTTTACGATCAATATCAAGATATATTCGAAATCGCAACAGCAGTGAACTTTCAATTATAGATTTAAATAAAATAACATTAGAAGCGATTGACTCAATATCGGCTGAAAATTGGAAATCGTATGTTAAACATGTTCGTTCTATTGAAAATAAATACTGGAAAGTAGATGGCAAAATTGAAACGGTTATTGATGATTTAGTTATCACACTGGATTTTCAAGTAGTGACGACGAAACCTTATTATTTTCAGAGGAAGACAACGATTTAGAAGGAATCGAACCATTAGAATCACAGCCTTCAACCTCAACAATGGCTTAGTTTTTTTCATATATTCTGTAAAATTGTTCTTAAAGTAGCTGTCAATAAACTGCTTCAAAATAATTAATTTTTTTGTTCAATACCGGGTGTCAAAAAATATCTAATATTGCAATTAATATTTGAAAAACTACAGAACTCATATTTTTCCAAAATTAACACATCAATGTAGTTATAGTAGGGGAGCCAACACTGATTCCAGTGAACAAGATTTATCAAAATTTTAACTTATGCAGTTCGACTTTGGGCTATTCGGGTATGCCAAAAGTGACCGTTTGTCTCCGTCTGTCATATTACTTTGTACAGGGGGCGTCATTGTGAAGTACTATACAGTGAGTTTCCTAATTACGTGTTAATGTTAAAGGGGGGGTGATTCTTGGACCTTTTGAGGAAAAAAGTTTAATATGACCCTAAAAGTCTAAACTTTGGAGATACAGGGTTTTAAAAAAACATTTTTTTAAAATCCTAATTCTGATGCTATTATAGATAAATAACTGTGTGAAATTTGATACACGTCTTTTATACATAAAAGGGCATTTTTTATTAACAATCAATTTTTGAAATTTCTACCATTGGCGTGCATATATAATTAACCTAGGTAATTCCGTATGCTCCTTAATGCATAGAAGACGTGTATCAAATTTCATGCAGTTATCTACAATAGCATCAGAATTGGGATGAAAAAAAAAGTTTTCTTTTTAAACTTTACCATCCTGTATCTCAAAAGTTAAGACTTTTAGGACATAAAAACACCCCCTTTAACATCAGCACGCAATTAGGAAACGCCCTGTATAGTACTTCACAATGACCGCCCCTGTATAAAGTAATACGACAAACGGAGACAGACAGCCACTTGTGGCATACCCGAGTAGCCCAAAGTCGAACTGCATAAATTAAAATTTTGATAAATCTCGTTTACTGGATCTGGTGCTGGCTGCCCTTGTAAAATCTGGACTTGTAAATAATGTATCACTATACTGGGTGGTCCAATAATAGTAGACGTAGGCAGTAGCCCGGGAACCGTTAATGACAGACAGAAAGAAAAAATATATTTATAGGTAAATCGATCAAGAAAAATCAAAATTAGATCATTTTAATTTTTCGAAAGTTCGCCGTTTTTGCAACACAAAAGAGATATAGAACTGCGGTACACGAAAGAAAACAGACAAATATAGATAAAGGTTCATTAAGCATAGTTACATTTTTTAATTATCTCAAGTGCTTATAGTCAAAAGGGAGAGATTTCTTGGCCGACCTTCTTAAACCGATTGACTCCCCCCGGTTTTCTTTCATGTCCCGTACTTTAGATATTATAGTGTTTTCAATACGAGTTAAATTAGGGAAGGCACTGCAAAATGTTTATCTTTTCTTTGTTGTGTTCGTACTTACTCGCGAATTTTGTATATTAAAACATGAAAATAATATACATTTTATTAAATGTCGAGCTAGTAAAATAGAAAACTATTATAATTACATGGGCCCTTATATTTGTATAATAACGAGTAATGGACAATGATACCAAAATCATTATTTTAAATGATTTTTACTTCTTCCTACTAGTGGTCATGCAGGTATTAATAGCATGATAAATAATATTAAAAAGTACTACTTCTGGCCAGGTATTTATAACGATGTTCGAAATTTTATTAAAAAATGCGAAATGTGTCAGAAACAAAAACATACGAATCATTATGTCAAAGAACCACTGGAAGTTACTTCAATAGTAAATTTCTCATTTCAAAAGGTGTATTTAGATATAGTAAGACAGTTACCTAAAGCATATAAAGTAAGACGAAAGAAATAAGAAAGACGCCGAATCCGTTGCAAAATCATTTGTTGAAAACTTTGACCTAAGATATGTTATTCCACAGGAAATTGCTACTTATAGGGGTTCGAAATGTATAACCAATAACATGGCGGAAGTATGCAATCTTCTAAAAATAAAGCAGATGCAATCCACTGCTAATCATCACGAACGTATAGGTGCTTTAGAGAACTCAGAATTCAAACACAATATTAGACAATCCTGTATATAGGCTGTATTAAACTAAAGTAAATTAATTTATATAATTAGATCATAATATATATGGTATATTTTATTGTATTTGTTATGTAGCCGATTTACGGTCATAAATTAATTAGCATTTTATTCTCTCTCCATATTCCATGTCAAGGAAATAAGAATTTTTATTTTTTTTATGAAAAAATAAAAAAAAGTTGAATAGCTGGGGAGGTGTAAGAGTACCCTGTATAATAAGATCAACCAACAATCGCACGCAAATGCGCGAAATATTTAAGCTTCTAACCTCCTTAAGGCATTCAACGGATTTCTTTATCCCAACTCAAGTAATAAAGAGCCAAAGAAGGGTGTATCGTGACATGATTGCACAGAAAAAGCGGGCTTCAAACGATCGATATGTAAATGTTCTACCAATAAACCAAAATCAATGTGGGACATAATTAAAAACAATAACCCTACAAAGATCACACCCATTTCGGGAACACTTACCGCAGACAGTTTCAACACTTACTTTAGTGATGGGGTCGTGAATATTGTCAAACGCCAGTCCATTCTGCGGAACCGACCGAGATTTGATATAGATTAGCATTTCCCATTTGTTTCGAGATATCTGTTTTATTAAACTACGGGACATTATTTCGGGTTTCAAGAATACACTAAGCAAAGATGCATATAATATTACTACAAAAATCGTAAAACCTCTTAAAGCAATTGTTGTTTGCCTCTATGTAAAATGATCAATTGCTGTTCATCTTTTCCACACCTTTTTAAGTTACCAAAGGTTGTTTCGATTTTGAAAAAATGTGATTGTGAGGATATGAGTAACTATAGACCTATATCTGTGGTACCTATGTTTGCAAAGATCTTTGAAATTGCACTTAAGACACATTTGACTGATTACCTCAAGTCGAGCCTTTTGCTCAACCCATGCCAGTTTGGTTTCCGGTCCAAAATGTCAACAACATTAGCCGTTAATGCCCTAATGGATTTTGAGAATCGCAGATATGGCCAGGCAACATTTTACGATCTGATCAAAGCCTTCGACTGCATTTCACCTGTAATATTATCCAAACTTAGTGGATATAATATTCACTCTAGCGCTACCACCCTATTAGATTCCTATTTATCGAACCGTTACCAATATTGTGTGTTTGGAGAGAACAAGTCAGACACAAGACCTGTCAAGTATGGAGTCCCCCAGGGTTCTCTACTGGGACCTGTAATATCCCTGATATATGTTAATGATATCTCGACATGTCTTCCGGGGGTAAGCTGGTGATGTTTGCTCACGACACGGTGGCGCTTGAAATGGCTGACAGTCAGGCGGAACTGGTGGCGAGGGCCATAGAGTCAAGGATCTGTGTAAAGGAATGGTTTATTTCTAACTCACCATAAATCAGGAAAAAGACACAGGTTTTATGTTTCTCTTTAAGACTCATGCAATCAACTGACGAGCCTATAAAGTATCTAGGGATCTACGGTTACGCCAAGCTGACGTGGGAGGGACACTGTGTTCGGATGGCAGGGAAACTTAGTCGAATTGTATTTATCAAGCGCAGTCTTCTCTCTTCTCACGCCCACGCGTCCCTGACCATACAGAGAAGGTGTCTGACTGGAAGGGGTTTCTCTATCTATATATATATATATATATATATATATATATATATATATATATATATATATATATATATATATATATATATATATATATATATATATATATATATATTGTCATGTCTAATCTATGTGAAAAATAATATAACTAAGTACCAAACCAACGGCGACTACCACTTGTCAGGCATTTTCGAACTGTTAAGGCTAGCCCAACAGAACCAATTCGGCATAAACTATTATAATTCCATTCCAGACAGGATCAGATCCCTTTTGTCTCCTAAATTTAAAATAGTATTAACAAACTATTTACAGCAGAAAACCTTTTACTCTTTAGAAGATTTCTTTAAAAACAATTTTTGACGATATTTACATGCACCCACTTCAAATATGTAGGTATATTTAATTATTTTACTTTTTTATTCTATACTGTAATTTCAAATACTTGTGAATGTAAGTTGTTCAATCTACTTATCTTTATTGAATATTAAGTCCTAACATTGGAACCTGTGGTGGAAGATAAATCAAAAAACAAGAGTTTTAACCACACTACACCACACCTTGTTACGTTCTGGACGAGCGTTTCTCTAACCGAGTCAGCATCATCGGCAGATGACATAAACTAAAGTAACTTATCCTAAACGAGACTATTTATAGGTAAATGTGGTCACACTTGGTTACATCCGACTATAGAGGGGACTATAGGGAATAAGCCCTCTGTCTTTATTTAGTGCTTTCTTACCACATTTAACTATTTCTATACTCTCAAATTTATCCAATAATTTATTATTAGATACATTTTTAATTAACTTAAAATTATTTATTCCTATTTGGTGATTGTTTTTCAAAGCATGTTGGGCAACGCTTTACTTTTCTGTTCTCCCGTATCTTAAATGTGCCGTGTTCTTTAAAACGAATGTTTATGGAGCGTTTAGTTTGCCCAACATATTTTAGATCGCACTCATTCAACTCAACTTTGTCTTTAGGGTTTCCAAGGAGATTTTTCAAACTGTTCTCCGTTTTGTAGGCTACTCTAAAACCTACGATTTTAAATACTTTTTCTAGACCTCTCGAATATTTGGGATTATATGGGATTAATATGAACTTATTGAGAGCATCAGGTGCTTGAAGAGTAGTGGCATCTTTTAACGTTTTCGTATGCTTATGTCTATTTACTAATTTATGTACAAAATTATCATTATATCCATTACTTTTAGCTACATTTTTCAAAAACTCCTAAAACTGATTTCTATAGCATAATTAAAAACAAAATGTGGCAAGATTGGCAGTCTGTATATGAGACAGCTACAGATGGTACTTATTCTCGACACATTAAGACTGTATTAAACAGGAAATCGTGGTTCGCTAATGTTCATAATAAAAAAATGATTCAAGTAATCTCTAGGTTAAGAACACAACATATTATATGTCCTAGCTATAAGTATAAAATTTGTTCAATTGATGATCCGAACTTTAACATATATAATGAAATAGCTGATCTACAACATATATTATTGCAATGACCACGAAATATTAATAATATAAATCAATTTATAGGTACATTAAATAACTTAAAAGTCAGCTCCCTGTTAATCTTTTAAATCTACTGACTGAGGAAAACATTTTTAATATATTGTTAAAACCCGACTTCTTATTATTACTAAAAATCAAAGTAAATTCTCGCAGTTGAAAAATATTTATTCCGTACCGTATCGAAACATCATTCTCGTCGAATTTACTATGACTAACTAACTACAAAAATAAATCTCTTTCTCCTTTAACCATTATAGTATCATGTGTCACACACAAAGATACCTCAGCAAAACATAACACACAAAGGAAACACTTATATAACAGTTTTAATATTAACACCATAATATAATCGTTCAATTGCCGGTATTCCTTGATGATAAAAGCCGGGTTCAGACGGCGATATTTACATTTCGGCCATCCTGTATTCTTCCCGTCCTCGGGAAGACGTTGAGGTTCTTAGGGTCGACATCACACCTGTAGAACAGAAAACTAATGGCAGTATTATGGTTGATTATTCGTTTTTTTTTTTTAATCGTACATGGTGAGCTATTTAATGTTTTTTTTTTAAATAATTTTCTTTTCCTTCCACAACTTTCCTAACAATACTCAGGGCCATTTTTGTTTGCAGCCGTCCTGAAACTGCCCTTATCACAGGTACCTTTATAGTCGTCCTGCCCGACTAACCTACATTAAAACGTAGTCTAAGATATTTTGAAAACACAGGAAGTTTTTAGAGTCGCCCTGCCCGACATATCCTGTTTCACACAGGCTACTTTTAAGGTCGTCCTGCCCGACCACTCCAAAGACCTTCCTTTTTTTCACACAGGCTACTTTTATGGTCGTCCTGCCCGACCACTCCAAAGACCTTTTTCTTTTCCCACACAGGCTACTTTTAACGTCGTCCTGCCCGACCACTTTCACTGGCCACCATATTCAACTTTCCAATAAGTCAATTAAATCTTCCCTATCTCTAATGTCCTCATCACTATCGGATAAATCACTATCACCGAGACACGCTCGATAGGGTCTTAGGGAGTCAACCGCAACAAGGGTATTGAAAGGTTTATACCCTCGCATACCCTTAACACTTTTTATCCTATATCGATCCCCATCAAAAACCTTTTCCACTTTATATGGACCGCAGTACTTCTTATTTAACTTTTTATTTACACCCTTTTCGCTACAAGATATACCCCGTTCCATAAAACCAAATCGCCCTTTCTATATTTTCTCGGTGACTTCCTTTTCTTATCATAACGACACTTCATTTTTTTAGCAACGCTTGAAAGATTTTTGTGAGCATTATCTCTTTTCTCGCTAAAACCTACTGAAGTTGGACGAGTTTCTAAGTTGCCCAAAACGTTTCCTTTGTACCCAAATAAGAGCTCAAAGGGGGTATGTTTTGTGCTACTGTTTACCGTATTATTCATTCCCCAAATAACTTCAGGAATTTTATCGTCCCAACTTCTATCATCCGCACTACTTACAGACCTCAATGCGTCTAACAAAGTACGGTGGTACCTTTCCACTTGCCCATTGGCTCTAGAGGTAGCGGTAGCTGTTAAGACATGCTTAATTTGCTTGTCATTGGCAAACTCTTTAAAATGCCTGCTAGTGAAAGCTAAACCGTTATCTGTTATAATTCGTCGCGGATATCCTAAATATTCACTAAAAATCTCTCGCAAATTTTTAATACATTCCGCTGATCCCATAGTTTTGGATGGTCTTGCAACAATATACTTTGTAAATGAATCTACTATTGTCAGTATGTATGAAAAACCAGTCTTTGTTTTAGGAAATGGCCCAACATGGTCAATATGAACAGTTTCCATTGGCAGATTAAGTTTGGGAATAGGGTGTAGAAAACCTTCAGATTTGCCATAGTTGCCCTTACTGTACCCACAACTCAAACAAGAATTCACATATTTTTTTATAAATCTTGTCATCTTAGCAAACCAAAATTGATCTTTGATTAGCTTTAGACAACGCTCAAAACCAGGATGACCCACTTCGTCGTGATACTTTCTTAAAAGCTGAAAGCGCGCAAATTTTGGTATAACAAGCCTTTCCCCAAAAAGTGTTTTTCGGTATAGGCGATCGTTGTTATAAATGAATTCTCTTGCCAAATGTTTGTCTAGATTGTTCTTAAGTCTGTTAATAATGTTTGTTAACGTATCGTCCTGTAGTTGTATGGTTAAAAACCAGTCCTGTGTCTCTATTTGTAAAATATTACATGGGTTTCTACTAAGGGCGTCGACATGCTTCATGGCTGAGCCTGGCCTGTGTTCGATTTCAAAGTCATAGTCTTGTACTGTTAACCACCACCTGGCAATTCTTGCAACTAAATCTTTTTTTGAAAATGTGTAGCGTACTGCTGCGCAGTCCGTTATAATTTTAAATTTTTGCCCAATTAGATATATACGAAAACGTTTAAGGCTTTCTATTACCGCGAGAGTTTCTAGTTCATAGCTATGGTAGACTTGTTCAGCAGACCATGTAACACGACTGAAATAAGCTACAGGCTTCAAATTTTTATCGGGCTGAACTTGAAAAAATATGCCTCCTAGTCCCTTAGAAGAAGCATCAGTATGTATTTGAATTTCTAGTTGCGGGTTATATGGCACTAAAATAGGCTTACATATCAACATTTCTTTTAGTTTACAGAAAGATATTTCCTGATTTTCACCCCATTCAAAAGCTACATTTTTACGCGTTAATTTAGTAAGTGGCAAGGAAATAGTTGCAAAATTTTTGACGAATTTCCTAAAATACCCCGCAAGTCCCAAAAACTGACGCACTTCGTGTACGTTTTCTGGCCTCTTAAATTTTTTTATAGATTCAACTTTTACTAACCCCGGAGATATACCATTAGGGCCTATTTCATGACCTAAGAAGTTGATAGTATTTTTTAAAAATGAACATTTTTTTAACTTCAGCCTAAAACCAGATTGATCTAAAATTGGCAAGACTGTATCCAGTAATTTTAAACCTTCATCAGTGGATGTTGATGGTAACAATAAATCATCCATGTAGACTAATACCTGACTAAACCGAAGATTACCTAAAGCATTATTTATCGCCCTTTGAAACACCGCAGGGGCATTAACTAGGCCAAAAGGCATTTTAAGAAATTCATAGTGCCCATCCGGTGTAACAAAAGCCGTCTTCGGGATCGATTCAGATTCCACCGCTATTTGATGGAACCCCTGATTACAGTCTAAAGAAGTAAAATACAATTTTCCACTTAATAAGTTTAGTTGTTCTTCTATATTACTCATCGGATATACCTGTTTAATGCTGGCTTTGTTTAAAGCCCTATAGTCGCAACAAAGTCGATAGGAGTTATATTTTTTTTTTAACTAATACTATGGGGCTCGCAAAGTCAGACTGTGACTCTCTAATTATACCAGAATCTAACAGTTCTTTTACTTTATCCCTTACTATTTCCCTTTCTTTTAAAGGCAGTCTATAAGGCCTATAACAAACCGCTTTCGATTCATCTGTAAGTTTAATTTCTAACTGACATCCCTTTACTGTTCCTAATTCGGCGGAACCCTCGGCGAAACATCCTCGCCACTTGTTTAATATATTTACTACACTATTTTTCGTATCTACATCCAAATTCGTATTAATATCAATTTCTCCTACAGTAAAACTCTTAGATAATGCATTACTATTAATCAAGCTCACCTTGTAACTTTCTGGCGCCCTAGCATCCAAACATTTGCAGCCTCTGCCAATTAGTTTCCCCAGCTTCCATTTTACTTCTTGATCACCGACGTTTGTAACTGGCAATGTTCCCTGAGGTCCACGTAATACTACACCAGGTATGCAAACAATGTTTCTTCCTATTTGAAAGCGCCTGTTGTCCATATAAATGTCTTCACTATTTTCAGTAGCACTTATTTTAACGTTTACTATCGTTGTGCAGTTAGGATCTAGCGTTACATCCTCCGAAATCCTAATTTGCGTCGCACTTCCACTGTGTCCACAGAAATGTCACTAATTAGTTCACAATTATTTTTAATTAATTTGGCACAACCCGCCGAAACAACTAGAGCCATTCCTTCAGCATTAATAATAGGTTGTCCCAAGATTAATTCCAAGTTGTCCATATCGGCGATTGTCACTAGCGCTGTGGTTTCCATCCGTAAGTCGTCGATTTCCAAAACAAACTTGGCCTTTTTTTCCACATGTATGGTTGACCCTCCAAAAGCTTTTAATGTGGTTGATATAGGGTGTGTCGGGATATGCAATTTTCCAACAAGTTTGTTGTGGATAATATTCACCTGCGAGCCACTATCTAAATATGCAGATACTGAATTTCCATCTATTAAGCACTCTTTTGTGTAAATATTATTAATGTCCTTTGAATTTACCAGTTTAACTGTTTTAGTTTCAAGTGCTTCCGGCATATTGGATGATCTTGATTTTCGAAGTCTACATTCTTCCTTTTTATGCCCTAGACGGTTACAAAAATAACAACGTGTTGACCCTTTAAGACGACAGTCTCTTGCGATGTGACCAGCCTTTCCACACTTAAAACATTCCTTTTTTTCTGGGCGTACTTCAAATCGCTGTCTTTTATTTAAAGGCTCATGTCGACTGTCTCGGGGACTTTCATAATTCTCAAGTGGGGCTACGAACCCTGCATATAATGCGTCAGGTGTCGTGCATTGAAAGGCTCTAGCATTTGCTTGCAGTTCAAGTGGCAACCCTTTGATTATGCAAGAAATTGCCGCTTCATCGTCCAGTCGACATTGTTGAATTAATGACAATTTATCGTGATAATACCTTGTCATTGTTTCTCCCAATCTTTTTCGGCGTGCAACTAATTCTTCTAGTACCGTCGCATAGTCGGTGCATCTTGGAAACGCACGTGCCAATGCAGTTTTCCATTCATCCCAGGTTTTCCGATAATCTTCTAGTCGATTAAACCAATTACGTGCCGAACCACGTGATTTTTGCTGCATGAAAGTTGTTTTGTGATATTCCGACCAATTATGTATTTCCCCTAACTGGTCAATTTTTTTTGTAACCAGCCCGTAACCGTCAAAGTTTTGTCGTCAGGGTCAAACGTCGGTACAATATCACCATTTGCCCTAGACGTGGAGGGCCCCAATGAGTCACTGTCCACTTCAATAAAATCCGACTCCGGCGACCGATAACCAAATCGTCTTTTAAGCGCGGCACTCACTTTTTTTTCGATATGTTTTTCTAAAAGATCGCGATAAAGTTCACTTTCTGACTCACTCAGATTTAAATTTTCCGCACAAGCACAAGCCAACCAACAAAAGTTTAATGCACGAGTAGACCGATTACTTTATAAAAGGCACGCGAATATGTCCCACTTTTGATGTTAAAACCCGACTTCTTATTATTACTAAAAATCAAAGTAAATTCTCGCAGTTGAAAAATATTTATTCCGTACCGTATCGAAACATCATTCTCGTCGAATTTACTATGACTAACTAACTACAAAAATAAATCTCTTTCTCCTTTAACCATTATAGTATCATGTGTCACACACAAAGATACCTCAGCAAAACATAACACACAAAGGAAACACTTATATAACAGTTTTAATATTAACACCATAATATAATCGTTCAATTGCCGGTATTCCTTGATGATAAAAGCCGGGTTCAGACGGCGATATTTACAATATTGTTTGGTCATTACATTAAGTCGCAGGCCTCTTTTGGCTAAGTTATATAAGTAATTTTTAAGTCTCTTCTGTATTCTCATGTTCTCCCTTAATTATGGCCTCATGTTCGTAATTCCTTCCGGGGCAGCCAACCGGAAAATCGATTCATCCCCTCAGTGTCCCAGTCCAAGTACCTAATATAATTAACAAAAAAAATCAAAAACACCTATATATATATATATGTAGATATGTGTATCTAAAGTATATTAAAAAAAGGAAAGAAAAACGAAAAAAAGCAACCATTATAATAATATACATAAAGAAAATAGGTTATATTTATTTATTTAAGATTATAGTGAATACCAGAGTGAATGTCAAATATGGGTTGAAAATAGAAATTTTAGCTTTTGAAGAGATGAAATGACAATATCAAGTATAGGTACCGAACAATAAAAAACAAGAATAATAATAAAGAAAAAAAAATGCCTTGCCTGTTGGATTATTTCCAGAGCTATTGAAACTTATATACACACAGCTATATTTTCAATCCGATTTCATTGTTAAAACGTTCTTTATTTAATGGAAAATTGACTAACCTGTGAGTTAAGAAATGAAATGCTGCAATTTTGTGTTGACGGCAATGAAATGAGTCGGAAGTTATATACTATTAGTATAAATTGCTATAAATATCAAATTCTAATTTATCGTTATTCCTAATAACTAACGTGTCGACAAAAGGTAATTGCCCATTGTTCTCCTTTTCGTACGTTAATGGAAGGATATTTATTGTTTAATGTTTCTAAGAAAGTGTCCAAATTTTCTGTTTTAGTATCAAAAATAGCAAATATATCGTCTACGTATCTACATCACACCCTTGGGAAATACTTGAGTTCTTTTTTGAATTGGGTTTCTAATCTTCCTATAAACAAATTTGCAAGGAACGGAGATAAGCAATTGCCCATCGCAGTTCCCTCAAGGTGTTTATAATATTTATTGTTGAACTGAAAATTTTGATTCATACATAATTTTGTGAGAAGCAAATATTCATCAATAATTTCTTTCTTCAAATTATTGAATTCAAATAGTTCGTTTAGGTACTCTAAAGCTAGGGCTATAGGTACATTAGGAAACAATGAGCTTACATCAAAAGATATTAAAATTCCCAGATTTATGGAAGGCAATACAGTTTAGATAACTGTGGGTTACTATGTGTTAGTTTGAATTTTAGTTTATCAGACTCTGTTTGTTTTAAGGTACTTTTTACTTCTGTTATCATTCAGTGTTCATATCTCGTGAAGTAAAGATCCCTGAAGATGCCTCGTGCAATCGAAGGCGAAACGTCGGATATTAATTCCAGTTTGACCAGGTCTAATCCCAAGAACCATGATTTCTTAATTGAACAAAGCCGTGAAAGCTTCCGTTCTAAGTTGTTTTGTATATTCTAAAAACACTTCTTTTTAATATTAACTTGCCCTTATATTTATTCTGATTTGATTTTAAAAAAAATTGATTTGCAAAAATACTATGTATGCCATTCGGACTGTGGCAAAACGGGGGGCAACGGTGGAGCCCAAATGGATTGATGCGGTGGCCCGTATTAATTTCTCCTATGGTATACAGAAAGTAGATATTATTATGTATTATTACGAGCCGGGTACCCCTGTGAAACGAAATATAGCTATTTTATTTTGACATAATAACCAGCGACGAATCAAATGTACAATTAATTTTTTTCACCTAGATAATTTTGTTATATTTAATAACATTTACAATTAAATATTCACGTATAGTAAGGGCAAATAAAAGTAAAAATATTTTTTTCTTTAAGTTAGTAATGACTTTAAATCTTTTGTTAGACAAAACAAGGATAATCGAATTGGAAAAAAAAAGAACATATAAAATAAAAAAACAACGTTGATTAAAAATATATAAATAGTTTGAGGAATAGGAATAAAGTGAAAAATCTCTACCTAATAGTAACAATTCATATATATTTGAAAACGTAAATAAATATTCTTCAGGTAAGAAAATAATAGAACTTATTAACAAAATAGTTTTCGCTGGCACAAAATTTACCTAGGTAACTAATTATAAAAACGAAGCTAGTATCTAGTGACATATAACTAAGCAAACCCAACTTTTTTCTTTTACAAATGATCGACCGATCTAAATAAAAAATTTTTCTTCGGTAAAAAAGTAATTTTTTTACACGAATAAAATAAAACAATTCACTGTGACCTATTGGCGTTCGGATTATTTCGACCGGCATAGGGCATCTATAGTATACAGACAAGCATTGCTTGGAATTTAATTTTTATATTGATAAATTATTTTTGTCTACCCAAAGTATCGTACCACCCACGAGCTCAAGAAAGTTCGGAATAAATAGTCCCTACATACAGGCAACATACACATGAACCGCATAGCATTTTAGTTTAGGGCGTTCAGAATATTAAAATCACCCGCTTGTTTACAAAACTAGTTTCTACTTCGGGAGAAAACGAAGCTCTGATATTTGGAGGCATTAAAATGTATACCATTATTTCTGCGCCATACCTACAGTTTATCCAAGTCATACTACCAGTTTTCATTTCATTCACCTAAGAAATTGATCTGGGAGAAAAATTTCAAGTCGTCAGCAAAACATAGAAACTAACTAGTATTTAAAACAAGAGTTTATATCATTAATACAACAAAGGCCCTAGATGCACTCCTTAGGGTACTCCAGATTGAACTGGCATCTCATGTGAGCTATTGTTGATTTTGACAATTTGAAACTGTCCAATCCAATTATTTAGACTTGAATATGGGGGACGCGAGGTACCTGGGCATCTATTTTACAAATGTTCCACAAAGTACCAAGCCTAACCAACAAAACAGCATGGTTTACCCTATAGAACGCCTTTGAAAATTAATGTTGATCGTGTGTTTCAAGTTTTATGGAATATTTATAAAGAATAGGTCTAAGGATGTTACATTTTTCTGTAACATGTTTAATAAAATCTTAATAGATTTTATATTTTGTAAAGCTTCCTTTTATGTTTTATGTTCTTTTTTAAAATTCGATTCAGTTCATTATAATTTTTATAATAGAAAGATAACTAAAATGTTTTTACTAATGGTTCAAAAAACTTTTGGAAACAGTATTTCTATAGTTATTTTCGTTATTTTACGAGTGTAAAACTGCCCTTTATTTAAATGACTTGCTTTTATCTTTGTGATTTTAAAGCAATGCTAATACGAGCACTAGCGAAAAGCATGCAAACTGTATATATGTATACTAAAACCATGGTCATGATTATTGGCCAAATTATCTTAATATTAACAGTAATGTCGGTAATTTCTTCTAAGTTCGAATCATTGACAGAGATGGGTAATTTCATACAAAAGAAAAATAAAGTGATGGGCGAGCAATAAAAACTAATTCTGTTTCCAACTAAACACATTAGCTGCTATGAGTGCTTTTTCCTACCAAATATGAATATGGTTCAGTCCGTAAATATATTGTTTGATTCTGGCGAATTTCCATCGTGTATGAAGGTTGTTGTAGTTAATCCACTATTCAAGGTGGAGGCGAATCGGGCGACCCAACAAACTTCCGGCCAATTTTTCTCTGGCCCTGTTTATCTAAGGTCGTCAAGTCATTGGTTAGGTTAGAGTACAAAGAACTCTTTTTTGAAGCGGCATAATGTTCTTAACCGGAACCAGTTTCGGTTTCGGGAATTAAAGGGCTCTAATGACGCAGTGTTTGCTTTTTTCAAGAAATTATTTAGACTTGAATATGGGGGACGTGGCTGCAGCAATGTTCTACGATTTCTTCAAGGTATTTGATTGCATGAATCTCAGAGTACTGCTGGAGAAACTCTCCCATTACGGATTTAGATGCAATATGCTTAAATAGTTTGAGTTGTTTCTGACTGGGTATTGTCTGAGGCCTATAATGTGAATCAAGAAGTGCTCCAGGAATCGGTGCTTGGCCAAATACTCTTCCTACTCTATATCAATGACCTTGCCTCTCTTCACATACGGCGTTCTTTTACTGTGTTTGCGGATGACACAACTATTTTATGGTCATATTCACAACAAAATGAACATATGGACATGGTTTCTGAACACTTCGTGGAGAAAAAAAAAATTGTGTGACTCAAACCCACTGTGTAATGTTGGCAAAACAAGATACTTAGCTTTAAGTTTGCCTTATCTGGTTTAAATATGGATGGTCAAGAATTAGAAAACAATTAAGATAACAAGTTTCAAAGTCAAATTTAGGAACTCAACAAAAAAGTTGCAAATGGGTGCTATGCTAAGAGTTGTCTCTAATGAACTAGGCAAGCCTGTTTCTAGATCTGTTTATTTTTCGCTTGTACTATAAAAAATAGCAGTAAGGTAAATTTTCCAGGTAAATGCAAGCGAGTCTTGTAGATCATTCTTCTTACAACTAAAAAATTTAGCTCTTTCCTGTCTCTTTATACTAGAAACAGCATGTCATATTTAAAAAATACAGGTATAGAATTGCTTCACTTAGAACAAGTAATTACAATACTAGACTGGTTAATAATGCACCACTACCAATTTTCCCCGAAGCGCTCCTTCTAAGAACTCCCTAATTTATGAACAACCAACCTGCCAAATAAAATAAAAATGTCAATGAAAATATTTAAAGTTAGTTTCGTCACGCGTTAGGCAAAGAGCATAATAATTTATTAGAATATTTTAATGACTGGACAGAAAACTGATTTTTTTTAAAATGTGATACATCCTCAAACTTTTAGTGTGTAATATCTTAAAATAATTTTTTGACCAGTTTTAAGTGGACATATTGTTTGCTCTTTATTGTATGTTTTTATTTTATTGGAAATTTAATTTTTGTTTTCAGAGCTTTATCAACAAAAACATTGTATTTAAGTAAGACAAATCATATTTTGAACTTAAATTGAATATAACAGTTAACCCCACTAAATTTATTAACAATAGTAGATAATTCTAACCAACTATTTGTATTGAGTTAACAAACTTTCTAGTTACTGCAACCAAAACATTTGTAATGACAATTTAGGCTAGTGTAGTTGTGCTAACTAACCAAACTTGGTTGCCACAGCCAACTAAAAGTTGAATACCCTACAATAAAAGTATATTAGTTGTAGAAACTTTATGGATTATTTTTGTTATGGTAACTAAATTTCTAGTTTTGATAGCAGAATTTGTTTCTCAGTGTAATATTACAGGTAGGAACTCATATCTTTATCTACAATTGTATGCATAAAACAAGTAAACGTAAGGGATGGCATTGTATTAAAAGAAACGTGATATTTTATTAGAATAAATATTTATTTGACATTTCATACAATTCTATTTGGCTTGAGTTTTGGTAATTTTAACACATTATATTTTAAAATATCATGAATAGTGAATACTATTTTTAGAACAACCTTGCATATAGCTTTTACTATAAAAATAAACAGATAATTTAATTTAAGTAAATAAAATGTACAAGACGTTAGGTGATATAGAATAAAGTCTTGGATAAGATATGTCACCCATACTATATTTCCCGGTTCCTCAAACTTAATATATTTTATAAATATCTTCACAGAAGTCTATGGTTATGTCAATCACCAGACATGTCTTTTAAACTTATGAAATAATTTAAATGGTAAACTAGGAATATCTGCACAAATATTTCTATGTATTTAGTAGCTTTATTGGTTCTTACACGCTCTTGATTAGCTTACTGTGTTATCATATAATGATTGGTTGCATTCATTTGTTAGCGACAAAATACAAATACAACTGTCAAAAATTGTCTGTTGAGAAGCCAGCTTCGTCGGTAAATTAAACAGATTTTGCCTAAATTTTCAAAGAAAAACGAGCTTGGGTAAAAATTTTTGTTAGCCTTGTCAGCATTACTCTTTATTTATTAAATTGCTAAATTGTACAATAAGGAATTCCATTTTTCTCGAAAATAATTTATTTCTTGAAAACGAATGTAAAATGACACATGTCAAAATTTTAGGCCAAAGTGTCCCGTTCCCAACTTTTCCTGCCATGTAAAATATTCAGTGTATTATGAATTTATGAATCTTTATGACCTATATAAAATATTAAAATCTAATAATACTATACAAGTCGGTTTAAAAGTTAGAGCTGAAAATTACATTGTATGTCCACCAAAGAGTACCTTAGGAACTTTTTTTTATACCAAATGTGATTATTTTGACGTTTCCGACATACTAAGACTCGGCCGCTATAACTTCCCAGGACTTAGGAATGTTTGTTTCAGTATTTCTCTTTATGTGTTGAAAATG